>LJIJ01004008.1:0-16447 GCA_001718145.1 Orchesella cincta
GACTCTTCGTACGGTATATTTTGAGGTAAGGACCATACGCCAAATTGATCTGGTGAAGAAGCCCGCATAGTGAACTCCAGTTCGCCATGACACAAGATACGCTCCAGACTGACAGAAAAAGAGCGATGATAAGGCATGCAACAGGGCTTCAGTGAAGTGGTTTGCAAATTCCAATTTCAAGACGGAACTTTTGAAAGGAAAACATGAAAAGATTTTTTTTAAATGAAGATAAGACCGGATTATCGGAGAGAATACTTACTGAGTTTGTAGATAATTGAGGAGCTTCCTTTCATAGTTTATAAGCAAGAAGCTTCAAAGGAAAACTGTCAAACTGGAACAGAAGCAATTTTCAGCCAACTTAGAAGATCATCAGTAGCTTCATGTTCAGTCTTCCTCGAGGCCGGGGATCATCTGATTTGGAATCCAGAACACAGAAAATGAATTCGTTATGAAGTTCGTTCACCAGTACATCTCTTTACCGGGAGAAATGATGCAATTTCTTTATTACACAAGCACATGACATGCCAAGACGACGAAACAAATAAAACAACATTTGTCTCACAAATAACAACCGTGTCAGGTTTAGGTGGGATCGGAAAAACGGAACTTTGTCGCAAATACATTGAAATGTAAATACTCCGAACATTATGATCGAAACGTGATTTGGATACAGGCTGAGCGTGAAGCAGATTTGACCCGAGATTTTAGAATTGTTGCAAACGATCACTTGAAAATTTCCCCAAATAATATAGATGGCTCAGAAAAGGACATAAAAACAATTTGATGAAGTGTACAAATATTTTTATAGGAAACGTGCTTTATTTGTGTTCGACAATGCAGTGAGTAGTGAGGACGAGCATCTTGATATTTTCATGCCCAGTCGGGTAAGAACAAAATCAGCAATCATCATCAAATCCCGTGATAGGGATTTTATGCCAAACAAAATCTTCATAATTAGCGAGCTAAAGGAGGAGGAAGCCATGAGTTTGTCAAAAAGGCCTGAAAATTGACGTTTTGCAATCAAAAGATGTCGTCCTAAAAAAGCTAGTAAAAAGACTCCAATATTTCTCACTGGCAATTCAGCAAGCAGTCTCTTTCATTAAAGAGCGGGGTAACCTGAGAACCTTTGAAATTGATGAGTATCCCTCTTTATTTGAGTCAAACATAAAACAACTTTTGAATTCCAAAACGAAAGGAGTAATATTCGCAACAAACAGCTATTCCCTGACCACTTACACAACCTGAAAAATTACCACAGATCTAATAGCTTCTGAAGAGGAATTCCCTATTAAACTCTATTAAATATAAACTCTATAGGGAACTCTCTATTAAATGCTTGAACATGATGTCCTACTTTGAGCCAGATAGAATCCCGATTGGACTTTTTTCAACGCGTGATGATACCCATAACGATCCCTCTTTTGAGACTGAATCTGCACTGCAGCTTTTGATAAAATACTCCATGATAAATAGCCAACCATTAGAGAAAATGCTCAACATCCACAGATTAGTTCAAGAAGTTACGAGAGTCGATTTAAAAGGTGATGAAAAAGAGGAACAAGTACTACAACTTTGTCTTTCTATTTTCACCTCTGAAGTGGGCTGGAATGCGGTTAGGCATGCAAAATCTGTTTTAGAATTTTGCCCTTGTTACACTTCCCTTTTCAAACAATTTTTTTCTGTGCCCTGCAACGTGGGAGAAAAGCTGTTGAAAATGCACCACAAAGATGTTTCCCCGTTTTATAAAAAATGGCACAAAATGCTGACCGAACTTTTACCCGAGGGGGAGGTAGAAATCATCCACATGAAGTTTTATCTCGCAAAACAGCTCTACGAAGAAAAGTGTTATGACGAGTGTCTAGAAGCTTTTTCCCTCATTGTCGCAAAATACATGAGTATTCAAACTCCCGTTGATTTCAGGCTTTGGCGTACTCAACGGTTTGTAGCTGGAACACTAAAGTTTCTCAGAAAGTACGATGAATCTTTGGAACTAGCTGTTATTGTGTTTAAAGAACAGGTTGCACTTCCAGAGATGGAACTTACCGAGCTTGTGTTCACAGCAACAATAGCTTTTACCGGTTATATGAAAATTGAAAATTACAAGGGAGCTTTGGAATGGTGTGAAACCATTCTGGATTTGGTCTACCCCGGAAAGTACCAACCAAACGCACCAAATTTGTTCAACAATTTAAGACGAAATGATATGCAAACTTTCTACTTGAGAGAAATTGTGAATAGAGTAACAACTTTATTGGAACTCGATGTTGCCGGCTGGACCCAGCTTACAATAACTCTAACAAATATTCTGGGGGAGTTGAGATATGACTCTGAAACTTGCTATCACGATGTTTAACATTGCCAAGGAAAAGTATGGTGGAGCAGATTCAACAGTGCATTTTGCACTTTTAACAATTGCGATGAGGAAAACTAACGTGGGAGAATATGAAGAAGCTTTGGCCATTTTCCGGAAGCCAGAACTTGCTGACGCGACGTTGGAATATGATTTTGTAACGGGAATGAAGTTGATGAGCAGAGCGTATGCAAGAGCTCTCTCAAGAACTGGAGCGTATGACGAAGCACTACAAAAGTTATTTGAGATATTAGATTCAGTAAAGGAACGGCATGGACCTGAACATGAATATGTAGCACAGATTCTCTTTGATATTGGATCTGTGTACACTGACATGCAAAGATTCGAAGAGACAGTGAGAATTTTGAAGGATGCTCAAAAACTTTTGAAGAAATTGAAATACGTTGATTCAGCTGTTTTAGTAACTTGCCAAAGGGGTATTGATACTTTTACACAAATTCTAAAAAATAGTTTATAAGCTCAACTGAGAGACTTACAATTTTTGGTTCTTCACAGTGCCTCAGGAGAATTATACTATGAATTGTACAAATTATCACTATATGAATAAATATAATTGTGCACAATTTTATACAAATTTATTACAGATTGAACTTTACAAAAGTAATTTTGTTGACAAAGCATTGCCACATCAGAGAAGATCTGAACAAGAATTAAGCGCCGATATCATAAACTATAGACTCATAATATCGAAATTGTGATTGCAAATTGTGGATTTTCCTTTAAATTCTCGATTCACCCCAGGCAGCTGTCACTTGCTATATCGTATTGACCACATTTAATTTCAAATTCAACGACTTACATTCCCAAATATCCAGTAATACAAGCACTGACTGACAGTATAAAAGTTTGCAAAAAGAATCAGATAATCAGCAAACGACTTTTTATGTCTTAAATTGCGCAGAAAACGGTGCTTTTGGATATTAAAATATGGAAATAATCAGAAGAGAAAACTATGATGCTGAAAAGTTCATACAACATCGAAAATTGTGTAGTAAGCACCACCATTAAATTATCATAATTACAACTACCATTCCAACTGCAAACTAGACATGTGGAATGCCAATCTAATCTATAATTCCTACCCAAAGATTGTTAGAAGAAACAAGTCATTTTCTTTGGAAAATTGGTCTTTGATTACGGACTGAAGTTATACCTTTACTCAAATTTTACTAGTCAAATTTTAAAAATTCCTAAAATGCTCATTTCCTAACTACCTTTGAAATCCATTTCATAAACTTATTTTACGCCCATTAGCAAACTAACGATTTGACTTACACAAAAATTAGGCATAACTAGCGGAGTGCTCACATCAACATAGTTAGAGTAGCCAACGTAGGCTTTCATAAGCTGCAAAGATTTCATGTATCGTTCAATCCATTTTCGATCTTTCGTTATTATAACTCTTGTCAAAACCTTTTGCTGCACCTCATCCTTTAGCTTTTCAGAAGCGGGATATACTTGAGCCAACATGGTGGTAAAAATCATCAACCCCGTTACAGAATAAATAGCTCCCACTCCAAGCATCAATAACTCTGCACCTGATATTTCCATTCCCATGTGAATTAATGTAAAACAGCAGAGAATCACAGTGAACAAAAGTAAGCAAATGAACGAAATCACGAAAAAATCCTGTTGTAAAAGATTGCTGTAGCGACTCAAAATTTGAACTTGTCTGTAATACGCCAAATACGTTTTGGGTTTATCTGGTCTTCTTGCAAGCAATTGGGTGACGTAGTTCAAATACCGCTGCAAGCAATAAACTTGAACGAGAGAAAGGTCAAAAGAAAGGGCCCAAGTTCCTCCACCATCCACATAAAACCAAAATGAAAGGGCGCAGATCAAAGAAAGCATAATGATTGAAGAAATTGACCATTTTCCATTCTCCAAAGTCGAACTGGCACACGCCGGAATCAAGTAGAAACCGAATGTACCGGAGTTGCAGGACATAAACCATCTCAACATTGCATATGGTGTTCCAGCGGAGATACCAAACATTATTCCCATGGCCAAATTGTCCTAATGAAGATTGATCCCGATTCTGCCATATGCAAGTTCATGAGATCTACAAATATTGGGAATATATTTAATAGCTATTTTATACAACTAACTTGTATGATAGATTGAAATAATTATTGAAAGTTTTACGTTTTTTGTGTGTTTTTTCAAATTGTCCCAATAAATTAAACAACTCGGCAATACTTTCCCGTCTTCTTAATACCATCCATTTTGTAAACACAAAATTGGTCTTGACAGTTGCGAGCAAAAGGTTCTCCAAAAATATGGCAATTGGCTCTTTTTTCATCTCCTGGAACAACTGCATCCATAAAATAAAAACGAAAACGCTGTACAATGCCGTTTTAAAAAATTCCCTGGTCAGTCGTTTAGAACTTTGCGGCTTTATGGTTTTATCTGCAGTAATTGTAATGGGGTATGTGCCCTGGATCTGTTGCCATTTTAAAAAAGTCGCACAAAACCAGATTAAATTTTCAATGATGAGCATTGTGAAAGATTCGACTTCTTGATTGGTTTGACGCTGTGCAAACTAAAACTGGAACTCCAATTTATGATTGGGAGGGCTGGAAAGTCTGCACAATCTTTCGTGATTCGAAAACGATATTCCAAACTCTAAGTAAATGGTTTTGTTGGACGTTTTCACGAAATATATTTGACCAATATGTAGCTCAAAAGCTGGTGTGAACACGGAGACGGTTTTGCCTCGACTGAAGAATGATAGAAGCATTATAATTGCTTATTATTCATGAATACGTTCACAGTTCCAAAAAACCAAATGTGGATGCACATAATAGATTGTTAAGTCTTCTAGATAATTAATGGTCTAAAAAGCCAGTCCAAAAAATGGGAATTTATATGGAAAGAATATTAAATCTTCTAGGTAATTAATTGTCCTAAAAGCCAGTCCAAAAACTGGGAATTTATATAGAAAGAATGTTAAGTGTTCAAGGTTTAATTGTCTAAAAAGCCAGTCCGAAAAATGTTAATGTACATTGAAGTAATGTTAAGTCTTCTGGATAATTAATTGTCTAAAAGCCCAGTCCAAAAAACGTGGATGTATATTGAAGTAAAGTTAAGTCTTCAGGATATTAAATTGTCTAAAAAGTCACTGTAAAACGTGTGGGTGTATACAGAAGGAATGTTAAGTCTTCTAGATAATTAATTGTCTAAAAGCCAGTCCAAAAAGTGTGGATGTATATAGAAGGAATGTTAAGTCCTCTAGGTAATTATATGTCTAAAAGCCAATCCAAAAAATGTAAATTTATGTGGAAAGAATGTTAGTACTTTCCTAGTTGGTTATTTTAGCCATCGAATCGATTAGCATTGGAACAGATTTTGAATTTTTCAGATTCTTGACTCGGCACGAAATGCCATTGAAATGTACCAAATTTATGATGTTCTAGATAACAAGTTTGAACAGTTTCTTTTGCAGAACAAATGGGAATTTAAGGGTATGTTTCTGCTACATGTCTCACTTATTAAAAAATGCTAGTTCAGGGACAGGTTTGTAACCACACGCTGACAATTCCAAACCAAAAGCTGATAAACAAGTCATTTTTATCTGGTGGTTCCGAAATGATTGCTCGATACTTGTAAAATATTTATAAAGGGTAAAACGGAGACGGTAACACATTAAAAGCTTATTCGCTCAATTTGAATCTTAAGGAGTAACACCTACTTAAAAGATAGTATGTGTGAGATTAAATACTTTTGTTTTAGATATGTGCGAGACAGATGTCCAGAATTTAAAAACAATTAATTTTTTCAGTTTAGAAAAGTACTTTAGAAACTGTAAGACAAAAATGGTTTTAATAAAAAAATTATTTCACAGTCAATTTTTTAATTTATTCACTTTTAACATTACGCCATATAATTTTCTAGACAAATACAACGCCATCACACAAAGTTATTAATGTGATGCTACAAGCGCAAGTCCATTTTTTATCACGCTGTCTCAGGTGTTGATCACCTTTCCCCGTGTTAGGGTAAATTTACGAAAAAAACATGTATCCTAAGATTCTCACATCGCCCCAACATAGCTTCATTCATGAGCATAACATTTTCCAACATGTCCAATGATAAATATGCAGTGATTTTCTGACAGATATGTCATTCTGCTTGTGATAAATAGATCGATTGAGATATAACAGATTGAGTTTTCCGGTATATGTAGCACATTTCGGCATTTTTATGTATGTTTGCATATATTAGATATATTTTGCTGTTTTAACGTAAATCGTATGCAAAAGAACTACTTCTAATTCCTTCGCTCACGTTTGCTATCGTTGTCTACCATCATATTTTCAATGTCAGTGAACAGAACTGATTTTGTTTTAAGCAGAACTACGAATTTCAGAAAACCTTTTATTGTAAATTAATGAATCATTAATAATGATTTATCCAATTCCTAAAATGCCAGAAAGCTGTTTGTTAAATTATGTTGTTGATATTGTACGAATAAGTGATTAAACTAACTATATTTCTAATCTCATATCTTTTATGAATCCATTTGCTTATTTCTTCTTCAACTTATTCGTAACAAAAATGATATGAATTATCAATTAACTGAAATTTCCTTAAACTAAGCAAGTGGTTCCAGCAAAAGCAAAATATCACAACTTATGAGTTATTAGTTTTAACTTATGACGGTTTCCTATAAAATGTCAGTCTAAACAACCATTGTATCTTTTTTCATCCAACGTGTTATGTAATACAGTACATTCCAACATGGAACAAATTTATACAACTGAGTGGGCTGGGAATAGATTTTGACTTTTGTAAACACTAAATACTGAGTCATGAGTTTCTGACAAACCGATAAGTGTTTTAACGGACTCCACAGGTTACAAACATACGAAATATTACATGTGTACAGATCTAAAAACTATCCAGGCGTTCAAAAGGCTGTAATCTGGTTTGTTTGTTAAAAATGTTTGTGTAATATTGCAATCAGTTTTATATTTCACATGCATAGGTATTGAAATGTTTGCCATACGCCAATACGTAATTTATGTATGGGCAAACGTCGAAAGACAATTTATGTAAATCAACTCACCTGCACAATGCCCACTTACCTTTTTATCAGACCCGTACTCATTTAGTTCATGTTTACGAGAAGAGGCATTATTGAAACTTAGTGTGAAAAGGAGCATTGCCCAGGCTCGATATTCTATCAAGCAACTGCTGTGGTAAATCATATATCCTTTATTGTTTACAAATTTAGTGTAGAATATTTTCGAAATCTGACTTCTGCATCCGAGATTTGAATAAACTGTTCGTTGTTAAAATGGAGGACACTCAACGTGACCATATTAGTAGCAACTTACACCAACTAGTTAATGATAGGGAATGTGGAAACACATTTCTCAGTTACTTGAAGCAGCACAAGATATTGAGCGATGAAGAAGTATCTTTATAGGCAAAATTCATTCTTACATTCTGAATATAATTGAAAGTAGTGGGCACGGTAATTATCTGACTGTGGGCAAAAATTTTAGGAAGCGGAGCCAACTAAATTTTCCAAGAACATGAAGTTCTATAAGATTGTGACTACTCGATCCCAATCTTATGACGTGTTGTGTAAAGCTCTTCGTACAACCAAACAAAGTTGTGTATTGAGAATTTTAACAAATATACCACCTACAGGTCAGTCAAAAATTATTTCTATCTTTACCATAATTTATGCTTTCCTTCAAATTTAAAACCAAAAATTCACGTTTCTTGAACTCGAATACGTTCACTCGAATACATATGAGTACCTAGCATCATCATGCTAGCTTTTTAAATCCTGACCGTTGGCCTTGTTCGAGTGTTCTGATTTGACGTAATTACACAGATCTATTTCTAATCAGCGGCACAGTAAAGTACAAATGGTGTATTTCAAACTATGTTCTGCGTTCGAAGTGTTTATTCGTGACACTGTTTGGGATCTATGTTGATTTTTCACCGCACATTTAAAATCATCCAAGAATATAGCATAAGGTGAATACAAATGGCTTCAGAAGAAATTATGTTCAATTTTGTTCGCTTGTAAAAAACTGGTCCATCACTAAACTGTGTTGGAAAATTATAAACTCACGGTAAAATTTTCTACTACGAAAAACTAAGCAAGCTAGAAACGTGATTTTTGTTGATTCCGAAGGAGGAGTCTTTACTTATATTAAGCACAAAATTTTGGGTCCCGGGACCTATCTATCTGGGAGTTACCAGGGATGTTCAAAAATTTTATAAATTTAGCTGTTGGAAAATTATAAACTCACTTTGCGTTGGACATTACCATTAACAGAAGCTTTGATACTGATAACTTTTCCAAGTCAATACATGATCCCCACTATGTAAAAATTCAGTTGGGTTTAAAAGTAAGTAGCAATTAAATAAAGTTTAATGGCTAAATGGTGCTTAACAAAACGATTGTTAATGTGTAGATAATTCCAAATAATGTGATTACATCATTGATTACCATTAAACTGTAAAAGTTGTTCTCTGTTCTGTATTGCCCGTTATACCTTTTAACTTCACTTAATTATTTTTGACAACCACTTCTTACATGGAATGAAATCATCAGTTATCACCTTGATGTTTACATTCTGCTTATGTAATTCATATAGAGATAGCAGAGAATATGTGTCCCTGCCAGGGAAAACCAGCCATGTCGACAAAAGCTGTCCACGTTAGAATTTTACATGGAAAGGATAGAAGGTTCCTAACCTTTCCACACAAAAATAGTAACATGGAATGGTTAGGAAACTCCTATCCTTTCCATTTAAAATTCTAACGTGGACAGCTTTTGTCGACATGGCTGGTTTCCCCTGGCAGGGACACATATAGTTTTGCTACAAAATATTATAAGGTGTATTTAGTGAATTAATTTATACAGATAGTATGATTTTTCCTTCCTCTTCAAAAATTAAATGCATGAGCGTGTTTACAATAAACGTATGTATACATAAAAAAGCAAACAAAGCCAATCATATGCATAGTGTTCACCATACCCCCAAACAGTGGGCGGCTACTACGTTCAAACATCGAGCTGCTGTAAATATTCTTGTGTATTTCTTACGATCCAAAATACCAAAACAAATATATTTTTCTTCATTTACAATTTTGCCTTTATAATTTTTGGAAACCATTCAATTACAATATTTTTATATATTTAATGATTCTAGTAGAGTTCTACTAACTTGTGCAAGTACTTTGAACGGAAATGGATCCTCTCTATTGCCTCATTTGTTGTGCGGAGGTGGTAAAAGCTAAAGGAAGTGTGATAAATCAGGAGGTGATGGATTTGGATGGAGATATTCACCTAAATTTTGAGCTGGAGCAGCAAGATTTTGGAGGCACTCGACCAATACTTGTTGTGGAGGATGAGGAGAAGAAACGTAATGTTTTCCAGTGTTTTTGCAACCTCTTTAATGTCAAATCGTCTGAAAAGGAGATATGGAGCAGTGGAAGAGGTGATCACCAGTTTCCATTCTGTGGTGGATGCAGTAGCCAGCTGATTACGTTGTATAGACTCCAGAAGACGGTGGAGGAGCTCAAAATGGACCTCCGGAGGAATCTGCAGGAAGCAGAGGCTCAGTTTGAAAAGAAAAGTGTGTACCAGGATAATGAGCGCTATGAAAAGATAAGAAGCGGAATTTTAGGAGGGAGAAAGGATGGAAAGCAAAGTATAAAAGATATTTTATGAATCGTTAATAATATTATTGAAAATTAATATAAAAACTCGTCTCTTCTCTAAATTTTAGTTCAAAAGGAGGTGGAGTATCCCCAAAAGAGGAGTCGTACCACAGAGGTAGATAAGGCTAAGGATTTTTCAACTCCAACTGCAACCACCTCATCTTATATTAGCAGGAACATCTCCCACAGGACTTCTGAAATGGAAGCCAGCCCCCTCAACATTGTGGATGATGATGATGACCACGAGCGTGAAGAAGTTGATGACTTGATAACAGTTGATCCACCTTCACCTTTCTTCTCGCAAGAGGAAGATAAAGATGATAGCTCATCAGCGGAAGTGGATGAGGACGTATTGAATGTTGGTTGTTCTTCGACTGACACTGGGAAGAATCTGAAATCGGGTATGAACCAGGAGCATTTTCCACCACTTAAAAACACGATGGCAGATCTTCCACCTGAAGCAAGTTGATATTTTGTGATTTAATAAAGCATCATGATTTTTTATTATAAAAGAGAATGCTAAAATGTTAACATTCAAAATTATTAATGATAACATCACCATACGGCTTTTTTTCAGGTGGTGACTATCATTTTGGAACACCTGACAAGAAATGAAACAAGAAAGAACATTTTGAGCTACCGACTAGTGAACTCCCAGTGGCGTGACATCATCCGCTCTTTTCTCGAGAAGAGAATTACTTCTGGTGATTCGCCAGTCTTTCCTCAAATGAGGGTGCATTGTCTAAGCCCTAGAGGACCTGCTCACGTTTCCCAATCACTTACAATGTTTCCAGCTGGGTGCAATCCGTTTCCGTTCAACTCCCTCAGCTTGGATGGCGAAGCTGATCGCAAATGTTTGCCAACCTCCATTACTGACCTCCAGACGGTGGGAGACTTCATGTCAAGATTTGGAAGGTACCTCACCTCCTTTGAGCTTCGGGATGTAATTGTTCCTGGAATGAATTCTGTGATTACACTACTCAGCTCTATGACCTGCTTGAAACATCTCAGCATCCAGAATGTGACATTGATTGACCGGATGATTAAACCGAACGGTGTCCTTCCTACTCCTCCCCCTACCGACTCTCACCAGTCTTGAAGTCAAGTCAACCACGAAGCTCACTACGACCGGAAGATATAATAAACCTGGCGAGGTTCAGGAAAAAAGCTTTATTTTATACGTCTGGCTGATTACGTCCTATGCCAACCAACTTTTGCATTTGAAAGTGAAAACGTGGATGAAGATTCCAGCCCTTCAGAGAGAGCTTCAATACTATTATTCCTTTCCCAATGGACAAACACTTTCCATCGCGACTACTTCGGACAATGCCTTTTGTAACCTTACTGAACTCAATATTAGTTATCCTAACAAGAATTTTCTGCGTCTCAGTGAATTTTCAAATCTTCGACAGCTTACTGTAGCCGGGATTACTACTAATGAGCAGATTAACGTGCAGGATATAGGTCATTTCATCAGAAATTGTACTGCACTTGAGAAATTCTATTTCGACGCCCCTTGGATGTACTTAGTCGATTATGAAACCTACTTTGAAAATGATCTTGATGGCAAACCTCAGCTGCCTATTTGCGGAGAGAATGTGGGCCCCTTTCCGAAGCTAAAATGCCTTGAAATTGACCATTCATTTTGGTCTTGGGACGAGAAGATGATTTTGAGTTTTCTGGCCATGTTCCCCGCTTTGGAGACGCTTCACTTCATCCGCTTCCCTGAACGTATGATTGCCACGGTGCGGGAGCTTGAAATTATAAATTGTGTCGTGAGATCTGGAAGTCTAATGGATCGAATTCTTGCTCCAAAAAGTGGGCTCGCTTCAATGAAACAACAGTTGAATGAGCGGATCAGGAGCTACCGTCGACAGCGAAAAGCAATTCCTCTTGATGCGCACAATCGGGATGAACAGAAGAGGGAACTAGATCAAGTATGGCATAGCATCAAGACCACTGCATTGAAAGAGTTGGCTGATATTTTGAAAGGATTGGCAGCATTAGGTGTGAAAAAACAGGATGCAGTTTTGGAACAGTTCCTGGAGCAACAAGAAATTTGGAGCAATTTTCCAAAACTCAACCTGGTTTCTGCCAGTTCAACGTCTAAACCTGATGGAGATGTCTGCATCTTTCGAAGACCAGTTGTGATGTGAGCTCAGGTTGTTCCATTCATAAAGTTACTCTGTGTTTAATATTTGTTAATTAATTTTTGACTATTCTTTATGATTACATTTTATGTCAATAGTTTTAGAGTATTTGAATTTACAATGTTACTCACTTTCTCAATGTTTATAGAATAATGTAGTTGTCTGTGGCAAATTAATTGTTGAAACGTTACTTCATAATTTTGTATTAATGATTGATTCAGTTATAAATAAAACGGGAAAATAATTAGATGTCAATTTTCGTTATTTAATGTTGAGCATGCTATCAAACTGTGCATTATTTAAAAACCTGTCACGCTTTTACTTCATTTAAATGCACGAGAATGAACGAACAAGGAACGATTATGAAAAACACGAACAAAGCCGAGCAAACCAAAGGCAATCATCAGTATAGTGTTCACCTTACCCCAAACAGTGGGTGGCTACTGCGTTCAACATAGAGCTGCCGTCAATATCCTCGTGTATTTCTTACGACCCAAAACAAATATATTTTTCAGTATTTACAATTCCACCTTTATAATTTTTGCAAGCCACTTAGTTTTAGTTACAATTTATTTATTTTCGGTTTAGTGCAGTGATTCAGTAGTCGTTAAAAAAGCCAGGACTCCCAGTTTCATCTATCCGTTAAAACCTAAGCTACCAATTTATTTTGTACTATGTACCTTACAGCGTCACTCCGTCGTATTTGAAAGTCAAGAACATGAACATCATTGTGTCGTATTTTGATATTTTAATTTATGGAAACGCGATACGTCGATGAGTCGTGCATTAGAAGGGATGCTTTTTTAAATGCACTACGTCACTGTGTCGTACTATGGGAGCCTATATTTTCTGTTGCTATACGACACAGTGTCGTAATAATGGGTGAAGAGGTTAACGATTCTCCAGAGTGAATCTTTTGCCGTTTTTAAAAAATCGAGTTCGGCCCTGCATGTCTACATTTCAACTTCTAATGCATTTGAATTAAATAAACGCCGTACGAATTAATTTTATAATAATTTTATTTCTCAACTCAACATTAAATAACTACAATTAAATTTCTACATACGCACAATGTCGTCAAATAGACAATTCATTCTCGCAGGCACTTTTGGATATGAAATTTTTTATGATTATTTCTTACCCCAAAAACAGTTTTCTAGACTAAAATATTGTGAGGCATCTGAATGTACCGTTGAAAGTTTAAAAAAATTCACGATAACGGTTTTGGGGGCCATTTTTGACCCACGGACCAACGTCTACGTTAAGGGGGAGCTAGTGGGAGACCGCCGCTATGGGCTGCGTGTAATTAATGGAAAAACACAGTCTAAAGCTTGGGATGATTCAAAACTAGATTTTTTGGGGTTTCTTTCATTTAAAAGTCATTTGTTCATATGTCAGGTACAATATCCACAAATACGTTTCATTTGGAAACAAACTAAGCAATAAAGTGAAGTTTTTCATTGTCAGACTTAAAAAATTCTCGAATTCCAGAGCTGATGGCGGCGGTCTCCCACTAGCTCCCCTTAGCCAAGGGTGGCGAAATGAAGCCAAGAACCTGCATGTGCTGTAGTGAACATAGGCTAAGGGGAGCTCGTAGCAAAAATTCGTAGGAGTTCAAATACCTATTTGATACCTAAAACGTTGGTCCGTGGGCAAAAATGGCCCCAGAACCGGTATATCGTGAATTTTTTAAATTTCAACGGTACAATCAGATGCCTCACCAATATTTTAGTCTAGAAAACTGTTTTTGGGGTAAGAAATAATCATAAAAAATTTCATATCCAAAAGTGCCTGCGAGAATGAATTGTCTATTTGACGACATTGTGTATACGTCACAAGTTATTTTAGGATATAAGGTTGGAACTAGTCTCTATAGATGAAAGGTTTGTTAGACTAAAATTATAATTAATTTTTTGTCAATCCTTCTAAGCATTTAAGTCTACTTATGCTACATCTCTTTGCTACAATCATCATTTTTTCACCGCTTAGGTGGCAAACGAAAGCTGCACCCTTGAGACAAAGCAAGTGCTCGTAGTAGGATGTATTTTATTTTTATTGTGTGTTACAAAGGCTGTTTATGTAAAAGCTGTAATTTTTATCATGTGACGATGAGAGAAAATGGTGATCATTAGTCAGCCGAAAGCAGTAGTCGTCGGTTTTATTTGTATTTGAATTGGGTATAATTTAGTACTTCTGCTTGTACCAATTATAAGTGCTTATCGTTCTTCTTGCAGATGCAAATGTATTGTTAAACGTTATCTTTGCCCGTCATTTTAATGATAAGCGTCTGCTAAGTGAAATATCCAAAATCCCAGGTGTTCCGTGGTTAAAGCGCCATGGAAAGTTGTAGCGGGTACATTGAAAAGGCATAGTTCTCAAAGTCCGGATCTACTTTTGTAGCTTCAGTCTAAACACCTAATGACGCTTAAACCATCTGCAGCGAAGGACAAGTTCACAGTCTCTAATTCGTTCTGTCTGCCTCATCCATATTATTTTACAATTGTGAAAGAAAATATACTTAACTTCAATACAAAATACCACGACTGATATTGCTATCAGGCCTGAAAAAATAACCAGTGTAGCCAGAAGCTTGGCGATGTCAATTAAATCAGCATCTCCCCTCTCTTCCTTGTAATGTAGCCTGTTAGCGAGCTTTAGATGCCACATGGACCACTCATCCCATTTGTAGAATAAGCCGGAGCTCACAATTCTTTGCATAGACTCTCTCAGCCAGTGTTGATTCTCTGTTTTTAAATGCCAGTAGTACATGGTTAGCCCCAGGGTTTGATCGAGCTTGAAACCCTCGAAGCTCTCACTAAAGCTTTTTCGCATGTTTCTGGAATGAATGGGTAGGAAATAATCTACTTGTGAACTGGCAGATTGGATACCTAGTTTTACATCTTTTGACGTCGAGTTTAAGAAATCGTTAATCTGCAAATAGTCAACTACTTCAAACGTATCAGTAACAGATAAGTTATACAATTTTAGTTCCCTTCCATACGTTTCCTCAGCAGATTCCAAGTATAAGGGCGTGTTGAAGATAATTTTGTAACCGTGGTTTACGAATTCTTTCAATGTTTTAATGAAAGCCTTTGGTGGTATAGCCACTGTAATAAGGCTGGTAAGACCGTTTGAATAGAGCTGGGTAAGGATAAACGAGAGAGTGCAGATCACAACCAAATGGCGAGGTTTGACCGATGCCCCGAAAATGCAGCTGAGAATTCCAATCAGTTCCCCAATTACCATTTCCATTTGATGGTGACGCTTGTAAGAGCAAAGAAGTGCGAGGCAGAGAATGATTATTATTTTCATCCATATATCCAGAGGGAAGGGTTCGTGCCATGTGCTAAACTTGATCATCTCGACATTCGTTGCTTTTTTTCTTACGAAAAAGAGAATTGTGTGAGAGTCAAACTTGTGAAACTGAATCCGGCCTGTGATAAAAAGATCTGGGTTTGTAAAGGTTGTCTTTGTCACGATAGAATCAGGACCTTCGTAAATGGACAACAACTTTAGTTGATTGACATTTCGAGAAACATATTTTTGTAGCAAAACTGTCAAGTTGTGTGTTTTTGCCAAGACTAACGGTGTCATTATATCCGATTCGCATATGTAATCCATTCTCCGTTTTGGGCTCAGACAAATGGTTCGCTCATTTTTTGGCGTGTATCGGAGGAAACCTAACCAATCAAGTATTATAGTAGGAATGAGTTTCTTATTGCCGTTCCAATACAGCTGGTGGTGAAGATTGTACATATTTTGGCTGAAGCGTCTTCCGAAATCTTCAACTGAAATTGGATCAGTTGAGCAGTATCCACGGGAAATTATTGTGACTGAAATTTTTATTTCGTTCGCATTCAAAACCGGGAGGCATTGAGAGAATGATTTTCAACGCTGGGAATATTTGTAGCTTCTTGCTCCAATCTGGCAGAATCGGGTTTCTTTGTAAAATTTTGGCGTTAAAATTATTAGATGGTTGTGGCATCAATGAAGATTTGTGTTTTGAAAAAAGGTAAGCTGGCTATTTTCTCGCTACGAAGATGAAGGAATTGGTACGTGACGGGTACAAAAGGATTCCCCGCCCCAAAGCTAGCAAACCAATCCTAATTATTAATAAATTCTTTAAAACTGCTCCTTCGTCAGTTTTCAGCTCCGTGTATCTGATAGCGAGAAAAGAGCCTAAGCCGAACTGATACCCTTTGCGAAACAATACACATCTTCATTTTGCAAGAGCCAT
>LJIJ01004009.1:0-16445 GCA_001718145.1 Orchesella cincta
CACTTTAAGAATGTTGCTGGTTTTACCTGAAATTTGTCATTGGCAATTATAAATAAATATAGCTTCCTTCCCCAATGTCGTTTTTATACTTAATGTAGAAAATACTTTGAAATTTATTAGCGGCTTGCGGCACACTTGCTTTTAAGTTTATTAACACATGGGTTTTCCAACTGAAATGTGGCAAATCGAATTACGTAATTATTAGTCAGTTGTCATTTGTGTCGGCTAAAAACCACATCCCGGAAGTTACATCTTATTTGGATCGAATTATATGGGGAATGCCAAAGGGAACCTATTGCTAATATTCGTGGCGTAAGCTCCTTGGTTTAACGATCTTTGCATAGTTGTATGCTTGATAAAAGTTGGTGAATTGTCGTAATGGGGCCACCGTCGGTTTTGCGACGAAAGTTTTCCTCAATACTTCATGACAAACAGGATGGAACTTTGGAAAAACTTGTGTCTGTAGCCGATGGTTGATTATGTGTGTTGTATTAAATGTCAATGCTAAAATAAATTGTTAACTTATGGTATGTATGTGTATGTATTTACGGGTCCCCGTGATCATATGTGGCCTACTCACACCGATCATGTGTGCCTATCCACCGGATTATGTGTGCCTACTCACACGATCATATGCGCCATACCACGATCATAGGAGCCGCTTAACACTGATCTTAGAGCCTTGCTTAACCAACTGATACACGAGGGTCGACTTAAATCATATTATTAGGACTTTATTGCGATCTAACTCCAGTTCATCTTCCCTATAGGTTGAAGGAACACTAACAGGGGGAATACTGGCAGTGTTATAGCACCTGCCCTCGTGGACAACGATACAAGTATTACGTCCCCCGTACTACACAGAGCCAAGGACGGAATTAGCAGGATAGCTTGGGTTGCATTTTTTGCCGCCCAGGGGGCATTCGGAAAGCCCGCAACCCTTCAGTGCAGCCGAGAGCTTAATTGCATGGTCAGCTAGCCCTGCTTTACGTATGGTACTTCCTGTTCTATTTGAGACTTTGTCTCCTGGAGGGAAAATGTTTAGAAATTAAACCATTTTCCACACCTTTTTTTCCTCTGGGCATGGGCGCCACGGTCGGTATTTCTCTATTATTGCAGATTCGTAATCTACGCATCAAATATATTCCTACAAATTTTCAGCAAAATCGGAGCAAAACGTATTAAGCATCCTAGGAGCTTTTTTATTTGGAGCCCACTTTATATATTAGATTGTTCTCATTTTGTGGTCGTAAAGTTTTGTACTAAACTTCAATGGCACCAACCTTGGGAATCTCAAGGTTTAAAACTAATACATCATACATTTAACCTCCATTTAAGATAACAGAAAACAAAATTAAACTGAAGTTTAAAAATAAATTTAGCACAACAACGAAGCTTGTCGTAAATCCACCCATTATTAAGGTGGTGCATTCCACTTTATAAGAATCGCTTTGGTCCGTCACGAACTTTTACGTTCACGGTCGTAATTAATAAGTACATTTATCCTAACTCATCAATACATTGCTGACAAAATCTCACGTTGCTCCATTACAAGCCGCACAACTTAAAAATGCCATAATCGTTTGGGGGAAAACCACAATGGTAAATGGAAAGTAGAGGAGGTGCAGCATAACCGATAATTGAGGAGGATAGGCAGTAATTGAGGAGGCTACGAAATTGCAGAATACCAATTGAGGTTTATTAATCGGGACCTGACGGCGGGTACATAAAAGTCCTTCTACACTACTCTTATATTTTTTACTGTTTTCAAAAATGCGTTCCTGTACTCGTTTAATCAAACTCTTGTGTTATCTTCTACCATCAATTCAGCAGTGACTTTTGAAAACCTTGTGACGGGTGCCTAAAAAGTTTACCAACGGCGTTGTCGGGATTTCGGACCCGCCAAATCGAAAATGGATGACCTTTTTTTTGCTCATCACTTCTTTCAAAAGGACGCGTTTGTATTAATGTGTACTTGGTCAATTTTTTCGGGAATTTTTCTGGAAACCGGGCATTTCTTTTTAAAATTCGGGAAATTTCTGATTTCTGGGAAAGTTGCATTAGAGGTCCCCTAAACCTTTTTTAGGCACCCGCTTTGTGACGTTTTGTGCCAATATGGCTATATCTGAGTGTGTAAATAGTTCCAAATTAATCATAAGCTTTGCATCGGTAATAATTTGCTTAAACTTTTACTTTACGTTCATCATTTACGTTCAGCCAGTATACAGATCATACAAGTCTATGAGCTCTGTTGTTCAGTCTCATATTTTCCAAACCTCTAATGCACCACTTCTTTCCATCGGGCTTGCCGGGTTTATTATGTGGAAGCCATACTTCAGCTGACGTTGGCAGGAACTACATACCACTTGATATGCGGTAATTTTAATGTCGCGGTTGTTAATTGTCGATAGATTTATTAATAGTTGGTATAATTTTATGCATAGAATTATTTGGTTAATGCCGACATTATTTACCCGTTTTAATAAACCATGTGATAAAATTGCTTGCTGTCGTAAAGCACATTCACTGCACAATAGGGATTGGGGATGATTTAGCAAACTTATCAAACCACATGCGTTTCATTTTATTCCATTAAATGCATACATTTTACCTTGATTTCAGGGACTTAATTTTTTTAAATTCAACACGAACTATAAAATTTCTTTGCAAATAGTACGCTCCTCTCTTATGTTTAAGTACTTTCTGTTTAAAATTTAAAAAAATAATACAATAATTTGTATAGAGCAACAGCTTAAAATTTACAAAATAGGCGATAGTCTGAGAATTATGTACTTTTACTACCGCATTCTCAATGCTTTTAACCATTCTCTGCATGCTCTCATTGTACCTTGGGGTCCGAGTCAATGCACTCTTTCTTGTCATTTGGGAATCATGTATTGTAACAAACACAAAATAGATTTAAAGAATTATCAAATAGCATTTTCACGTCCAAAAATCATCCACCACTTCATGCCACATCCAAAGTTATAATATTTTCAAGTCTACCGAACTTTTCAGCTGCGCAGTACAAAAGCCTACAAAACCCAATGAAATGCAAAATATTCACCAAAATAATGGCCAGGATTTGCTGGATTGAAATAAGATTTAGAATAAGATAAGATTGATTAAACAACAGCAATATCCTAATATCAACAGCAGAAAAGAAAATTAATCACACAATCCTTCCAAATCACTAAGTAGGTATCTTCAATTTATGTATGAAAACTCATTTCCGCCTAAGTTTGAATTTGCCCGGAAAGTAATTGGATTGTACATAAGACGTAGAACAAGCAAAGCATTATATCTCATTTTTCACATTGCCTTTAGTTACAAGTTTATTTTCTTCAATTTTGCATTAAATAACACGTATTTTGAAAGCAAAGTTTTCCTTTGTATTTTAGAAATTTAAGTTACAACAGTTGCTTGTATATTAAGCATATAAAAATGTGCAATTTTGAGTTCTATATAAACGGCAAACGATTTTAGAAACAAGCCAAATGAAGAAACTAAGAAGCTTTAGATTTGTACTCCACGCGGCTCTACTGTTATCGTGTTTACTTTCAAATCTGCCATATTCAAACTCATTCGGGTTGCGTCTGCTTGAGCTAATTCTTCAAGATTCATCATTCACAAGTTGTATCACAGTTTACTTGCATGGTTCTGAAGAGCTTGGAGCAATCGAGGAGAGTCACGAAAAATACAAAATTTTTAGAGAGTCCTTCTCAAACCACGAGTTATCAAAGCATTGCATACAGTACGTGCTGCTTGGTCGATGGCACATGAAAGAGGTTAAGAGACATGTTTCCCGCTATGAGGAGTTTGCACCCGTCATTCTCTTTCCAGCACAACAAAATTACTCGGTTGACCAAAAATTCAGCGCTTGGTATATGGAAGCTGTTCTGGGGGATGTGTTCAACTTAGATTTTGCTGTTTCGGCTTATCCAATATTTTTCATTGTGGCCAATGGTGCTGTATTTGAAACACACATATACAAAGTACGATCTCACATTCAACAATATCCAGCTAGTAAGATCCTGGTGGAGCTGGAAAAACGAAAGAATGAGGATGGCAAAACGACAGTAGTTGTATATTGGCATTACATGTGCAACAACTACTGCCCAAATGTTTGGTTCCAAGCTGGAAATTTCAGGGAATTTCTGCCCCCAATTGATCTACACATGAGAATGTTGGTTAAGGCAGATCAACGACCAATCCCAATAGCATTATATCATAGCCGTGGAGTATTTGATCTTGACCTTATTGATGATTGCTCAAAGTATGGAATACAGCTATTCTCTCCAGATTGTGACCACCAAGTAATGATGTTAATATTGCTTTCAAATTTGCATAATTTCACACTGCAAATCTTTGACCTGCGGGTGGCTTCAATTAAAAATGATTTTTATAATTTGGAAGACATGCAGTATATATATAGTCCAAAGAAACTTAAGCTTGAAAACTCAACTGATGATCCAACTGATGTAATAATGCGCTCTGGGGTGTTCGAGCACGTGGCATATTATTGCAGAAGGGAAAAGCCTGAAACAATTGAAGCCGAAAGTAGTGTGCTCCATTGGATTGTACCGTTTACTCCGCGGCTCTGGCTATATTGCTTTAGTTTGTTGGTGGTTCTATTTTTAGTTGTAATTAATTCAAATTATTCATTTCACGATGCCCTTTCTACAGTTATTGGAATTGTTGGATTGGCTATAGGTCAGTATACGCAGGTAGTACCCGTAAGGTTAGTGATTTTGACTAGTATTTCTGGGCTCATTATTCGTTCATTTTACGAGAGTCAGATAACTAGTTTGGCGATAGTACATCAGCCAGAAAAAATAATACAAAGTCTGAATGAACTATTTGAAAAAGGCTATAAAATCCTAGAGGTATTCGAACGACCTTTGAATCTATATAAAGTAGACTTCAAAGCCCGAAATATAGAAAGCATATTAAATGACAGCTTCTTCAAATTTGCCAGCAATTACGAGGATCAAAGCAAAAAACGTGCAGTTTATTTAGGAACTGCTTCTGGAAACAAAAGATATGCAGCACACGCCCCTACCGATGCCCTGTCCTCAAGGTTGCCTTGGGATACGGAATTTGTTCGAAAGGAAACGGGATTTGCAGATATTAACTGCCATGCTGTACCTGACAAGTTCCTCCAAACAGAATTTTACTGGATTGGGTTCACACTTAACCGGCATTGGTTGAGAAAATCTTTGTTGGCAATGGAGTCAGCAGGATTAAAAGTATGGGATGCCTGGTCGGATTGGGTAAACACATTTAAATTCATAATAGACGAAAGAATACAAATGAAAGAAGGAACGTGGATGGGTGAGAGCTATTTTGAAAAAAAGGTATTGGGACCGGCCTACATAGAAATCAAAGAGTTAAGCTCATTAATGCTAATATTACTCTTTCCACTTTTACTGGGCTGTGTTTCGTTGGCATTGGAATTTTATTTCAAAAATCTGAATGATGTTAGCAACGGAGAAGTTAAAATGATATTGATAGAGTTTAAAGTTTTCAAATCATTTTGTTTTTGTCCAACTTGTGTTACATACATGTATAATGAATGAATGATCATCAAAAAATCTTGAACAAAATATTCAAAAAAGTAGTCATTGTGGCAACGAATGCTACACATATTAAAATATCAAAAACGCTTTTTTAGCAATTAACACAAGCATATTTATGTCAATACACATCAACAGAACGAATATATTCGATGCTTTAAATGTTTCGTACTAATGTTATGTTTAAATGTTAAATACTTTTTTCGTATAGTAAACTAAATTAAGATTTGTTTATGAATCATCTCATAAATTTAATATTTTGAAATTAAATGCGAAACCAAATGCTTCTTTGAACCAAAGACGTTTTCCACAGCTTTGTGCATTTGCTTTATCAAGGCTGCCAGGCTGGTAAATGATTCGAATCAACCTTTTATTTAAATCCAGTTTTCCGCCATCATCAACTATATAACTTTTCAATCTATTTTCAAAGTCAGTAGTGCTTGCGTACTAATTTATTTTCTAAGTATTTCCGTTGAATTTATTACGAAGGCTGGAGTCGGCAGAAAATTTTATTTGTGTAACCAGTATTGGCAACTAATATCGTTTCATTATAAAATGGAATATAAAAACCATAGAAATTTGTATTATAATTTGAAATTGTAAAATTTAATGGTCTAGTTGAACATATACATCAACAAATCTATGCGTTTTAGTTAAACTAATGTTTAGGTTCTTCGACGATTTTGACCATTCTCAAATTCAATCTCGAAACCGAAGTTTTTTTGTGTCTAGCAGATAGAAAATGAAAACTAGGTAGAAAGCTACCAGTCTTTGCCCTGCTTTCTTAAGCTCCTCCAGTTTAGAGTAGACTTCCGCCAACGAGTGGATAAGTAGGTCACTGGATTCACAAAATGGAAATGGATTTAGCTTCAGTTTCCACTTCTTGATTTTCAGGTCAAAACCTTGACAAATAATCGAAAACAACTCCTCATTGCTCCACTTATGAACTTCTCCTGAAGAAAACAGACGTGGTTGTCTTTTTATAACGTCGTAGCTCACTGCTGGAAGAGCACAAAACAGACAAAGGTCAAGTTTTACTTAAATTTTGACATCATTTTCCTCCTCCTCTTTACTTGATATTATTGAGGAGGAATCGGTATCCATCTTCAACAAACGTTGCATATATTGCAACTTTTTAAATAAATGGGGTTTACAGTTAGCAACGTAATTTTTAGGGTCGACGAGAGGAAGTTTTTCATTCTGAAGAAGATTCTGCACCCATGGCTCAAAATAATTATTATTTATTCAATCCAAACATACAATGGTTGATATATTTTTACAAAGGTTTCTTAACACCATTATCGACACGACTTCTTTGATTCTACACGATAATCCATTACTAATGAAATTGAATAGTAATAATAAAACAGACTATGTCTAAATTGAATGCAATTTCATGTAAAAAATGTTTCTAATCTAAATCTTAATTAACCCCCAAATTTTAATAAATTATTTTGAATTTTAAATTATTATTTCATCAGTTTTCCTAAACAAAACTTCCCACTTTATTGATTGCAGTTATGAATGTGTGTTTCCATTTTCCTCACCTCCGTCCAGAATCCGAAACTTGCTCTCAAATTGGCACGTGTTTCAGCCACAACGGTGAAATTACCTTCACGATTATGTTTACTAGGCAATAAATTTAACTGAGTCCGTTCCAAAATATGTAAAATGTTTTCAGTCCTCAATATTTTACCGGTTCTGTTACTCCCATTGATTTTTACTAGGACGCGGTAGTTCATCTCATATTCCTCCACCATTTTAACAAAGGGAGTAACCTCCATTTCTGCACAAGGTGGAATGGATACCCGTACGTTGATTTTAAACACAGTTTTTCTCATAACTCGGTGCTGTTTTGTTTTTCCGAAGCTAGACTGGCTGTTAAAAGCCGCTGCTAACCCCGCTTTCAATTTTAAAGAAACACTTGTTAAATATAGCATGGAATCCTCCATCGTTGTCCCTTCAAATTTAACATAATGGAGTTGATTGAGAGTCCTGGAGAACTCAAATTCGGCTGTCTCAGTTGCAACCATTTTATCTTTGTAGTGTCTTTCAACAGTTACGTTTTCACTGTTTATGAACGTAGTTTTGGAGAGTCCCTATAACGTTCTTTAAACCTCCATGTTGAAGTGGTCATGTAGTTTTTCTAGTCTAAAAACTGTTCCATTTAATCTGTGAACAAATTTAAATTACATTTGAACATTAAATTTATTTATTTAGTTATTTTATACATGTAATAATTCTTTTTGTTTTTACTCAAATGCTGAATTTCCAGAGGTTATTTTCCCGTTGAAAAGCTGTGCAAAAAACCAAAGCAGCAAAAAGACTGGCGAAAACTCGCCATTTTTATTGTAGAAGAACGTGTAACCCAGCAGAATGCAAAAACTTTCCTCTGGATTGCAAAATCAATTTGATTAGGATTGGAAAAAGCCTTGGGTTTTTATGATACAGGATGCATCTTACCAAGTAAGTGGCTGGATTGACATGGACATGAATCCACTCAGAGTTTCGTCATCTTTCTTAGCAAAAAACTGTAGGCACGTGAGCTGTTTGTGAGAGGTCATTCCTTCGTATGAATGACAAAATGATACGTTGGGTTGACTAACGATTGTAATAATTCATCTTGTATTTCATGAATTTATTGCCTTGTAATATAGATAAGATGCTTCGTGGAAGTATTTTTTCAAGGTTCAACGTTTTTTGGAGAATGAATGAAACCAAATCAAGACATTTAGACAGCATTTCATTTAATTGATGACAACTTTTTGTAATGATTTGCGTCAATGGAAAACAGCTTCATCATATAAATCTGTATGAAAAAATCTGAACACGACGTGAACACGATGTACACTTGTTTATTGCAAGTAAATAAATTATGAATGAAGGAATTTTTGTTGTAAATATAGCTTGTATTTTTGTGCCGCATTACAATATCATTGGAATGTAATAATTTAAGTTTTTTGTTAAAATTTTGATGTTTAATCAACATTTTATTTTCTAACAACAGTATTTATTTACACGACTCTTGTTAAACCTTAGCTATAATAATTTTACGGTTAAAAGCAAAATTGTGGAAAAATTTCCATTACATTCCCTTCCATGATGCATATTGTAGTTATATCTAGACTGATTTAACTACAAATGATTTAAATGTTTTAAAAGTATACCATTACAACATCGGTTTCCTAAGCCAATATGTGAACTTATTAGCCAAAGCAATGACAAATGGTCAAAAATTTATTTGTAAAAAATCTTTTTTAAAGTAAAGAGCTGTGCATATAATTAACCGCATAAGAAGTAGATTTATAACTTGGTCCACACAAAATTCTAAAAGAGCAACTAGAGTAAGTTTGTCCACAAAGTTAATACTGCCAATATTAACCTTGAGAGGTTGAAGGGATTTTGCGAATCTTGCCAGTTGTCTAATCTTACGTTTTTCAATCAAGACGTATATTGCTTGTTTTGAGATAATTTTTCTTGATCATTTCCAAAGTCTCACAAGACTGGGTGTACAAAGAGCATACATAGCAAACCGCATACAATGATCAACCAAAGTCATCCAAAATACAAAGTAAAAAAACAAAATATGAACAGGGGAAACTGTTGATCCAGATGAGATAATAATAAACAAGCTAATAATAATGCAGGGGATTATAAGATTCATTGAAAGAGGAATGAAAGTGTCCTGTTGAACAAGGTTGTATTGTCGTTCCAATATTTGAAGTTGTCTGTAGTGATATATTAGATTTGTGTTTTTGAATTCCGAAATGGTATTCAAATCCTTTGTGTAACTAACCACACACGCAATGAAGGTATGAAGTGGCGACATCCTGAATGGAATAAATTCCCAGCAGCTCAGACATGACGCAGACTATAACCAAAATAATAATTGTTAAAGCAACCAGTGAACTGACACTCCAGCCTTGTTCAGAATCTTTTGAAAAGCATTCCGGGAGCAGATACCAAAAGAAAGTAGCAGATGTACAGGGATTCAGCCAACGGCAACAGCGTACGATCCTGCAACGACTGGAGTAGTGAAGATTCCGACACTTGTGATATTTAAATTATCCAGATTTTGAAATGGGCTGAATTTGCGTCACTGTGGAAATGTGGAAAATCATAGTTGTAGCGTGCTAAAATGCTCTTTTGTCTATATTTCCCATGTTTAAATGTTGCCGCTTTTTTCGGCTAAGATATTTCGTTTTGCTGCTTTTTGCTACTGGAGCAGGAGCGGACTTGGTATTTTATTCATTCTTGTTTGCAACTGGAGTGGTTGGATTTTAGGCAGTGTGTCAGAATCGTTTTGTACCTTAGAGATAATGTTTTTTGTTCTTTAAGGAAAATTAGTAAAGTTAATTAGATAATTGTAAAGATTTGGTCCGTAATAAAATAGGGAAAGTAAAAATAGATCGATATCGAAAGTGTCCTTATTTTTAGACTAATAACAATTATCATTTCTTCAACCATTCATCGTAAGTGAGTCGAATTGGGATTACTATCGAAGGCGCTATCGTCGGGTAGACTTTAGGACTTGCTCTTCACATTAATTGGAGGTTCCACCGAGATTCCTTTTCGAATTCAGCCATGACGATGGAGGCATTGAAGAAAAGAAGAGCTCCAGTACGTGCGACAGTGACCAGGCTGTGCAACGAACTGGAAGTAGAGTTGCTGAATGACCCACCCAACTTTCGAACTCTGAAAGATTATTTAGGAAGGTTGGAAGTCAACGGGAACAAGTTGATGGCCTGGATAGTGAAGTAATGGAATACATGACGTCATCTCCTGAAGAAACAAAGGAGACCTTCACCGACCAGGAGATCCAGGTAGAGTACGATTCCTGTGAAGCCTATAGTGCTAAAATTGTGCATTATCAAAATGCCGTGAATGATGTTGCGAAGCCGATACCGAAGTTATTGGATGGAGTGTCAACCCTCAACAAGACCTATAGACTCCCGAAAATTGAAGTTCAAAAGTTTAAAGGGGAGATCATCGATTGGCTTGGTTGGTGGGCTCAGTTCTCCAAGATCCACGAAGATGACAAGGTGCACGCGAGCGACAAGTTCCAGTATCTCAGTCAAGCGATGGTGGAAGGAACAACAGCAGCTGCGCTAGTGAAGTCCTACCCACAGACGACTGAGAATTACCCAAAGTGATATCAGCGCTTAAGGAGCGGTTCGGAAAGGAGCGACTACTGAAGCGGGTCTACGTTCGAGAGCTGTTGAAGATTACAGTGAAGAATTCCCGAGAAGGCACCAAGATTTCCGAAACCTACGACAAATTAGAAGCGCACATTAAGGCCTGCTTGGCAGAGAAGCAACAACTACGGAAAAGATGACCCTTTAGCTGTACCACCGAAGAAAGAATTTGATTTCCTCATGGAGTTCCTGCGAAGAAGTTGAGAACGAGGTACAGCGGGGCATGACTCAGCAAGGCTTTGTTGAAGCTGAAAATAACGTGACAACTTTACCGAAGAAAAATGGGATTGGCAAAAATAAGAAAAATGATATTCCAACAGCAGCATCGTTACACGTGACCAGCAATGATGACTCCTGTATCTTTTGTGACAAACCTGGACATCGCAGTGATGAGTGCTTTCGTGCAAGGAGCATGAGTATGAAGCAGCGTCAAAAGAAAATAAAAGAAAGTGGATGCTGTTTCACCTGCCTGAAGAAGGGACATGGCTCCAAAAGATGTAAGACATTCGTTAAATGTTTTGTATGCGATGGAAAGCATGTAACTTTGATGTGTTACAAGAACAAAGACAAGGAAGATACAGAAAGCAGTCAAGATCATGAGAAACGAGGGTCAGAGAAGAGAAAGGCTGAAAATGGGAATACCGAAAAATCAGATGACTGCAATCCCACCTCAAGCAATAGCAATCAAGTTGTCAAGAAAAACGTGGTACTTCTGAAGACACTTCGTGTTCGAGTTCGGGGTACTAATGGAAAAGAAGAGGAAGTTCGTCTACTGTTCGATGATGGGAGTCAGCAAAGTTATATTGCAACCTCGCTCGCCCAGAAGCTACGCTGTGAGGAGGTGGAGCAGCTGACCATAAAATACACTATTTGGAGGAGCAGTGACGAAGCCTCGACTGAAGTCAAAGTTTAACGTCATAATGCAAGGTTCACAGTCAGCAGAGAAAATTCAAGTGAAACTGATGAACGAGGATGTGTTATGCGGATCCAGCCCAATTATTCCATCAGGACCGTGGCTAAAGGAACTGGAAGAGCGGTGTATCAAGCTGAGCGATACATGGACTGACTCAACCCAGATTCAAATTCTGATTGGAAGTGACTTGTGGGGCTGTTTAATGACTGGGCGCACATACAAGACGTCAGGTGGACTGTTCGCAATGGAGACCTTACTTGGCTGGACCCTCAGTGGGAGTTACCCATCAGCAGTAACGGTAATTGCAATTTGCAAATACAGTCATTTCATTGTCAGTATGTGATGATAGCCTGTCGAAGATGTGGAGTCTTGAGGCGATTGGAATTCAAGATGATGCTGAGAAAGTGAACCAGGAGGAGCATGATGAACTCGTGAAGACATCCGTCAAGGAAAATATAACACGTGAAGATGACGGAAGGTACGTAGTTAAGCTGCCCTGGATCGAGAAGAGCACATACCCTCCGACCAATCGCATTATTTGTGAAAGAAGACTCCACTCAACAACAGCAAGATTGGTCAACAAAGAAGAAATAGAAAATTATGACCAAATCTTCCGAGACTGGGAAAAGGAGGGGATCATAGAAAGAAGTACAAAAGCAGAGAAAGAACACTTTCTTCCCCATCACCCAGTATTTAAACCAGAAAGTTTGACGACGCCAGTGCGACCTGTATTCGACGCGTCGTGTAAAGTGGGAAAGTTTCCATCCCTCAACCAATGCCTGGAGAAAGGTCCGAATTTGTTGGAGCTGATCCCCTCAATACTACTTAGGTTCCGGAGGAAGAAAGTGGCTGCAGTAGCTGACATCCGGAAAGCATTTCAGATGATTGGGGTGACGCCAGAAGATCGGGATTTCCAGAAGTTTCTATGGTGGGAGGACTTGAAAACTCGTAATAAAATTATTGAGTTCCAGCATGCGAGGGTTATCTTTGGAATGAACTGCAGCCCTTCATTCTTGCAGCGGTAATAGAGCACCATCTGGAAAATGTTTCCAAGGAGGATCAACCTGTGGCAGATGTGCTGAAACAATCCCTCTATGTGGACAATTTAGTGGCGAGTTTTAACTCACAAGAAGAATGTGAAACTTTCAAATCAAAGTCAATCAGAATCCTGTCAGAAGCCAGAATGGACCTACGTCAGTGGGAATCAAATATGGATAGGATTAGTGAACAACAAATACGTCAGTACTTGGAATGAAGTGGGACAAGGAGAGGATGAGCTGTTTTGCTCAAAGCCGAAAAATGGACTTCAGATGACATCCCAACTATCACGAAGAGAAGTGTGCTTTCTCTTGTGGCCCAAGTATTTGACCCTTTGGGATTTTGTGTACCTGCTCTCCTCCAGCCAAAACTAATGCTCCAAGAATCATGGATTGTAAAACGGGGCTGGGACGAAGAATGGAGCCAGGATGAAGCCAAGAAATTCCTAAAATGGACCGAAGATCTTCAGCTCATCACTCATGTTCGTGTACCACGAAACGCGTTTGGTAGTAGTTGCCCAGAAGGAGGAGTCTCCTTACACATGTTTAGTGATGCTAGCCAACACGCATATGCTGCCGTGGTATTTGCAAGAGTTGAAGATGACGATAAAATTAGAGTGCAGCTTTTGGCTGCTAAATCAAGACTTGCGCCAGTTGGGAAGACAGCGAGAAAGATAACTATACCGCGACTTGAGTTACTTGGATGTCTCATAGGCTCTCGTCTCCTTTCAAAGTGTAGTGAAAGCACTTTCTCTCGGTAACATGCCGATTTATTTATGGAGTGACTCGAGCGTAGCTTTAGCCTGGATCCAAAGGGACGAGGACTGGGGCACCTTTGTAGGGAATCGCGTTCGAGAAATCCGAAGACTGACTGAGGAGAAAGTGTGGAGACATGTACCTGGCTTGATAAACCCTGCCGACCTTCCATCCAGAGGATGTTCCTTTCGGGAGCTGGTGGAGTCAAGATGGTGGAGGGTCCTGCCTGGCTAAAGAGAGCGAAGAAAAGTGGCCAATTACTCAAGAAGAAATTGATGAAGATGCTGTTTCCGGTGAAAAGAAGAAATCTACGCAAGTAAATACTGTGGTGCCAGTAGCTGAACCAACATTCTCATCATATAGAAAGAACGTCAATGTACGAGCGTGGATGAGAAGATTCCTGATGAATTGTAGGAAGAAAGCTGCTGGTGAAAGGCTAATTGATAGCAAGTATCTACGTCTGGAGGAAATAAGGTTGGGTGAAAGAGATCTGGTGAAAGAAATCCAGAAGATGTACTTCCCAACGAAACCGAAGCTCCCCGGACTCTGTATAATTGAAGATGAAAATGGATTACTTCATGTGAGACAAGACTTTTGCAGAGGGATGACACTGAATCATTTAAATTGCCGTTGCTGCTCCCGAACAAAGACCCGTATGTGCTTCAACTAATTGAGTATGTTCATCGCTCCAACTGTCATGGAGGAACTCAAAGTGTTCTTGGAAGACTACGGGAGAAGTATTGGATTATCCAGGGGAGAAGAACAGTTAAACGGGTCATCCGAAAGTGCACCATATGCAGACGCCACTCTTCCAAGCCAATGGAATGTGACCCAGCACCACTGCCAGTGGATCGTGTGACGGAAGCATTTGCATTTCAAACCACCGGAGTGGACTTGGCTGGGCCTTTGTTATTGAAAGGCAAGAAGAAAGTATGGGTGGTGTTGTACACTTGTGCCGTGTACCGTGGAGTGTTCCTAGACATTGTGGAGTCAATCAGTACTGAGAGTTTCTTGGACTCCCTGGAGAAGTTTACAAACCTGATAGGACGTCCCTGTAAAATTTATTCCGACAACGGGACTAATTTTGTCGGCGCCCACTCTCTCATGAAGCGACTCAATTGGAAGAAAATAGAAGAAAAGCTTCATGTTCGTGAAATTCAGTGGAGTTTCAATCCTCCGACTGCTGCATGGTGGGGAGGATGGTGGGAGCGCCTAGTGAAGACCCTAAAAGATTTATTGAGGCGGATGATTGGAACCGCAAAGTTGACCATGTTGGAGTTGAACAGGTGCTTATGGGGTATTACTCATACCATCAACAGCAGACCGTTAACTACAGTGACTGAAGATGGAGACGACCTGATTCCACTGACTCCAAATATGTTTATGAGAGGTCTCCCTGTATCTGGATTACCAGAACGAGAACTCCTGTCCCCGGCTGACCTGAGGGGAGCATTCAAGAAGATGACTGCCCTGAAGGAAGCTCTACAACAAAGATTTAGGAAGGAGTACTTGGCCAATTTGGTGCAGAGGAGAAACGAGACCAAAATGAAAGCTCCAGTGGCTGGTGATGTAGTCCTGTGGGAATGGACAATAAGAAGCGATTTGAGTGGCCCCTTGGACGAATACTGGAGATATACCCTGGAAAGGACAAGAAGGTTCGTGTGGCGAGAGTGAAGACAGCCAAAGGTGTCCTCTTGCGCCCCCTTCAACGTTTATACCCTTTGGAGGTGTCCTCTTCCGAACAAGTTGCTGTACCCAAGAAGATTGTGGAGGAGGCTACAAAGCAAGTTCCGGTTCAAGATGTTCCTGTGACTGAGACGCGAAGTGGACGCCGAGTCAAGCAACCTTGCCGTTATGGAACCTGGAACTATTAACTTATTATTATTATTAATTTATGAAATTTTATTGTACTTTTACTGGGTAAAAGTAGGTGAGAGTATGTGGAAAGTGGAGAAATGCATAGTGTAGCGTCCAAAATCTCTTTGTTCTATATTTCTCATGTTTAAATGTTGCCGCTGTTTCGGCTAAGATATTTCGTTTTGCTGCTTTTTGCTACTTGAGCAGGAGCAGACTTGGTTTTATTCATTCTTGTTTGAGATCGCAACTGGTGTGGTTGGATTTTAGGCAGCGTGTCAGAATCTTTTGTACCTTAAGGAGATAATGTTTTTGTTCTTTAAGGAAAATTAGTAAAGTTAATTAGATAATTGTAAAGATTTGGTCCGTAATAAAATAGGGAAAGTAAAATAGATCGATATCGAAAGTGTCCTTATTTTTAGACTAATAACAATTATCATTCTTCAACCATTCATCGTAAGTGAGTCGAATTGGGATTACTATCGAAGGCGCTATCGTCGGGTAGACTTTAGGACTTGCTCTTCACAACTGCCGCAATCGCGTGTTTTGCTTTGATTTACGAACCAATTAAAACAAGAGGTTCAAAAATGTTTAACATTTGTTGAAGTAGATAATTTCAAATAAACGATAAGCGTTACTTTTTATGAAACTGAGTTAAAAGGTACTCGTAATAAGTTTTAAGTGTGCTTCAAACTTATGATTTTATCGAATAATCGAAATTTTCGCAATGTCTTGTTGACATGCTTTTCACAGACAGTTAGCTATCCATCACAATCACAAGATTTGAAATGTAGTCCAATGCAGATTTAAACTGAGGTGATTAGTTTGTTGCGTTTGGAGCGAGATCAATGTCTTCATTTTCACGGAAATGACGCATGTATCTACTAATTAGCACGAGAACTTCAAAGGGCCTGATTATGCAAAAATACACACACTTTGCTTGTGCAGTTCTTTCCGGATCCGGACTCTCTCCTCTGTCTGAATATTACTTTTCTCTCATGGTTGGAGATCCCTCAGACATGTTTTCAATGTTATTTGGCCAGTGAATGAAAGTGAGTTTCTTCCTTCCTGTTTTAAAAATGAAGCAAGCGAAATTGGCACTGACACCAGCTAC
>LJIJ01004010.1:0-16444 GCA_001718145.1 Orchesella cincta
GTTCCAGCGTTGCATGTCTTGGCTGTCTCTGCTAATGCCGGAGGTAAGATTCTAACTAAAAGCTCTAAAATTAACCGAATATTCATTGATTTTGAATAATCAATTATATATACGTCTAATTAAAATTTCTATAATTTCATAAACAGTTGTTATCCAAGAGGAACATCCCATCGATTGGTATGACTGTTCTGGAAGGCCAACGGGAACTACGTTCATCCATAAATTGCCACGAGATTCATCAGTTTGTTCAGGTGGAATGCAATCCAAAGGACTGTGCAACTGCGGATTCGACCCTGTGAGATGTCCAGACGGCAGACTGCTGTACATCCATCCGTAGATCGTTGTGAATGGGCCGATACAACAACGTGCTCAGCTTCCCCACGTCCATCACACTGAGCCTCCAACCAACGACCAACATGCAAACATCAACTGAAGGCCCAATACCGGACACCATCATAGAAAGTCCATCAACTGCAGAGCCAACGACCAACAACCCAACTACTACTACCGAGCCGTCAACAGGGCTCCCAGAAGTAGGTACCCCTGCAACCCGACAAATGTCTGAATCATGGAGACTGTCACACCGTTAGATGCCGGCCAATGAGTCCGGATCTTGGGTTTGGTTGAAAAGGATTGTGGGCCTGACCTTATCTGGAATCCCACAACAGTGATGGAAGTAATGATCACATTCATGGAGGTAACTGTGACTTTTACGACAAGTTGCGAGAAGAATCAAAAAGAGAAGTACAGACAGGCTGACAAGTGTCTCAAGTGCTACTGGAAGGCTTTGGAAAGTGCAGCAGGGTTCGAATATCAAAGAACCGACTTGAAGTACCGAGCTCCCCAGAACTTGACATGCAGTGACAAACTGGTCTTTGTTGAAGAGTTGGAGAACGTGTCAGAGATGTGAAAAGGTGATCGCTGAAATGGCAGCATCTTGCGCAATCTTTAACGCTTTATTGCAGCTATGTATACTATCAAAAAAAATGCGGTTGATAAACTGCAGTCTAATGAGAACGTTGTAGAACGCTCTGCATATCTTTTTTCATGATTACATTTATGAATTTGAGCTCTTGCATAGCTTGATCAGCATATCAATATGACAGCTCTAGTTTAATCGCTTCTGTGCACTAATGTCATGATATTATACACTGAAGATCCTTTCTAGAGTTCCATTCTCGTTTATTGACTTGAGTTTTGTTACATGACTTCAATTTTTTTTAAAATGCTACATCATTATCTTTAGAAAAAGTTAATAGCAGAGCATCGTTTATCTTATAACGTTATACATTACATTAACCGTTACGCTATCATATTTTTCTCAACTACAAAATCGGTTGAATCACGGCATGTAACATACTCATTTGAAATTCCATCTTCCCCCACATTTACGACACGAAACCAGCTAGGATTATCCCATGGAGCTCCTATGGCAGACGTAACTACCAGCATCAGTTTCTGTAATGACCTCCGCAATTGGCGGTATAAGACCACAAAAAAATAAATCTACACCGCCGTTGCGTAAAGTCTCCGAAAAAGCTCCAATCTCCTGGCGTTTAGGGTACATTGAAATAAGCTCTTCTCTTCCTGGCCTTCTACGAAGAAGGATGTGCATAAAAAGACTGTAAACAAAATAAATTCCTTAAAATGAGATTCGATTTGTGCCAACAAAGGGTTAAATCCTATAAATGCAATATCAGCTCATAAATTAGCTTTAGAATCCGCATGGTGTCCCATAAAATTCAATTTGTTGTCTGTTTCTTACGTGCAATAGCACAGGTACGGAAATGTATCTGAAGTTGAGAACCAAACGAACTTTACACACCACCAAAAGGAAAGTAGCTTGACGCAAACTGACCTTGTATACTTGAGGTTTCTGATGGTTGCAGCCAATGTCCATGATTTCCACCAAGCAAACTAAGTTACTCTGAACAGCTCGCTGAAAACTTGACAAAGTCTTGGTACTGCTTGGACGAAGCTCTCGAGCTCCGAGGAAACTCTCTCGAAGTTTCTGGAACTTCGTAAGGGAAAGCGCTACATTCGCCACAAGGCCAAAGAATTTGGCTAGGGACATTGCATTGACTTTGAATCACGTCCTGTGTTAAGCTATCTTGTCCCAATCGGCTCGTCCTTTTGAGCAAGTAATCGATGAATATGAAAAAGAACTGAAAAAGTAAATGAAAGAATTAAACATTGATGCAACACAAGTTACAGTTCCAGCAATGATGGAATCCTTATCATGCCGAACTGTGTATCGCTCGCGGTGCAATGAAAGTAAAGCGCCCTTTCGCACTCCCTTCGAGGATCTTTTCCAAAAGGAGGTCAGTATTCATGCCAGAGACTTCTGGGGTGAGGTTGAACCTCCATGACGCCTGCCTTGGTCTACCTGTCATTGAAAACATTGGCTCGATCAAAATTATTATCCCCATCATTTTCCGGGACACACTACGACTAACGTCACGTCTTTAGAGAGCTAAATCCACAAACGACTAATGTGAATCACATTTAGTTAAATCTCGCAATGAATTTTCTCACAACGGTAAATCCTGACATGCATGACCTTTACATAAAAACTCCGCAATTGACCACAAGTGCCTTGCACAAGTAAATACTTTCTTCACAGAAATAAAACACATACACTGCAAGTGTGTGAAACCGGTTTTAGTTTTATATTTTCGGAACTTGAGGAAGAAAACACATCAAAATGACTACTTGCTCGAAGTTGATGACAACACAGGTGAAGTGAAGGTGATGGTGAACCACTCCTCTGAAAAACTCCCAAAAAGAATGAGATGGGAGCGTAGGATTAAATGGGATGGAAGCTTTCCGGCGATTTGCGATTATAGCAAATGTCACAAAAGTGTGGTGATCGGTACTTCATGATATGGTGTTTGATGAGTATAGTAAAGTACATGCATAAAAAATATTCACATTTCACCAGGAGTCCTTACTCATTCCTTTGATAAACTGCTAAAGGATGATATGTTTTACCTGGAGTGTACAGTAGCTATCCAGATTCAATGAGTCAGCATACGGTTTTCGCTTGGCGTTGGAGAGTCAAACTTGAAATAGAGATCGCCCAGCTGACTGGATATGTTATCAGTCGTAGTAGTAGTATCATATCACTCACATCCGTATATAAACGCAGCAAGTGGGATAAGTTGGGTAGAAAGCTTGGTGTAGTATCCATAAATAAATCTTCATGTCTATACATGCCAGCAATATGAATCGTTAGCAGTGGTTTCTACTTTTGAGGGACAAGACTAACACTCTGCGCCAAAAAGAGAATGCAAAGAGCTTACTTCCACATTACAATGGCATTTCATCTACGTAGGAATAGAATACAATATGATCAAGACAAAACCAAATGTAATGTAATGAAAGAAATGCTTGATCTTCGATGGTTGAGGTATGAAATAGATAATATGAAATGCTGAACATATATCACATGTGGAAATCTGCACATTATCGCAACATGATATGATTGTCCATTGTACATGCTTAGTGGAGATTAGCACATTTACAGGATATAGCAATTTATACTGATTTTTATAACGCGGCCTGAAATAAAAATACAATTGCTGGCTAATTAACTACTGGGCTACCGTTATTTCAAGTTCAAGAAGAACTTCAACAAACGTTCAGTAAACTCTAATGAGTTCTCTGGTACAAAATCTCATGAGAGATTTCATCTTGTCAACTCTACTACACGATATCCATATTGGATATCTCCAGCCGGTGCTGCAATGGCAGATGTGACAACCAGTCTGTGTATTTTTTAGGCGACCTCCCCCAGCCATCCATTGTGAGTATCTGCAAATATATTTTAGCTTACTCCATCGCCACAAATTGCTATAAGTCTTCCTTGGAGGTATGTTGTATATTGGCATTCAAATCCGGTTCACGTGGGTCGTAAACAAAGAATATTGAGTTGGAAAACTACTGAAACGTTGCATGTACGTACATGCATTGGCTTAATTTATTGTCAACCACATAATAAGGCATGGGATACTAAGAATTAAAATAAAATCTTGTCAGCTTAATTTAGTTTGTGGATCTGCAATTAACGTCATAAAACGCAATTGATTCTCTGTTTCCCCTGAGGTATCAAATAACATTTGGAGATAACGATTGTCGAATAGTATCGTCATTTCAACGTGCATCTGCTCCTTGAATTAATGCGATATTTCCTTTCCAAGCCTTTTAAGAAGGTTCATATTACATTATTCTGCAAACTATTTTTCTAACGAAAGCTTCACATGAGTGATCAAACGAATGGCAAAAATCTATCTCTGGATATTTCAGCATTTATATGCACAGCATGGGGATGGACAGAGAGAGTCTAAAATACATGTATCTGAATGTTCGCATGAATGTATGAATGAGAAAAAACAGTCATAATATTCCAGTCGATATAGACAATGTTTGCATTAGCACGATACATTTTTAATTTTTGCCATTGGTGAATGTTTGGTGAACTGTAAAAGATGTGATACGTTACATTAATGCGAAATTAAATTACTCCTACATAACTTGACGATGAGTAAGGACATTGACAATTAACTGTTTTGGTATTTGTGTTAGCATAAGCATTTTTGGATTAGGGCAATGAGAGAAGACATTTAGTGTGTCATCAATGTCATCTCATTCTCATCATCATCTTTCCCTCTACATTAATTGTCGCAAGTTAATCAAGCTTGAATGTAGTACGTAGCATATAAATGCTTTTGACCTTCACACATGCATTCCTGTTGAATGTCAATTTGTTCATTTCTTTTATAATGTTTACCAAATCCTTTTTTCAGGAACTATACAGGGTTACGGTAACGAGATCCACCGTAACTGATCAGTGATCAGATATAGGCATAAGAATTTCTCAAACCTTTTGTTACAATACGTCAAAAATTAGGCACTTCATCTTCCGCATTGGATACCTAAAATAATTTGATATAACAGAAAAGTACATACATCTGCATTGCACTTGACTTGACCCTGTACTGCACTGCAGTAGCTATTTCCATCAAAATACCGTTTAGCTTCCATATCTGACTCCTGACCTTACTTACGTTAAGTTTATATCAAGTCAATCAAATGCATTTATACCTTAGTGATAGTAAAGTGCATCTGTTTCATCTGAAAACATTTGCTTTATTGCTTATTCGTGAACATTCAGAAGACCCATTCGACGATGACAATAATAAATCTATTCACATTCATCTTGCTTCGGCCTACACATTAACAACATATTTCATCGACTTGATCACGTCAGAAGGGGATTCAGTTGAAAAAGGACAAAAATAGCTTATGCTCCTAACGTTTTAATATATGGTATTTTGTAGAACCTTCTTCAAAACCTAGTACATGTTGATATCTAAAACTGAGTTGGTGGTGGTGAGCTTGGATTCTCCTTAGGAGGCTGTAGAATTTTCTGCGTAGGAGAGTTTTGTTGACGTCCTTTTCGTTCTTAGGCATTATTATATACCATACTGTGTGAAGCTGGTGCAAGCAAATAACACACAAAGTACAGAATATAGAGCAAAGTACGTTCAAGACATTTTGTAGAACGTACTATACTAACCGAGATCTGAAATGTGAAGGCGTTGGGTTGGGGTATGAATGTGTTCTCTCTAGACATGAACATTTACATAAGAATACATACCGCATACGTTAGTTATATTGGGCAATCGGATATCCAACATGTGCTAGTCTCCCCATTATGTATTACTTCTTATGTACAACTGTTCCATGCTAGAGGCACACATTCATAACACGCAACCCAACGCCTTCACATTTCAGACTCGTTAGTATAGTACGTTCTACAAAATGTCTGAACGTACTTTGCTCTATATTCTGTACTTGTGTGTTTATTTGCTTGCACCAGCTTCACACAGTATGGAGGTAATAATGCCTAAGAACGAAAGGACGTCAACAAAACTCTCCTACGCAGAAAATTCTACAGCCTCCTAAGGAGAATCCAAGCTCACCACCACCAACTCAGTTTTAGATATCAACATGTACTAGGTTTTGCAAGAAGGTTCTACAAAATACCAAAGGATATTAAAAACGTTAGGGAGCATAAGCTATTTTTGTCCTTTTTCAACTGAATCCCTTCTGACGTGATCAAGTCGATGATATATTTTGTTAATGTGTAGGCCGAAGCAAGATGAATGTTATGAATAGATTTATTATTGTCATCGTCGAATGGGTCTTCTGAATGTTCACGAATAAGCAATAAAGCAAATGTTTTCAGATGAAACAGATGCACTTTACTATCACTAAGGTATAAATGCATTTGATTAGACTTGATATAAACTTAACGTAAGTAAGGTCAGGAGTCAGTTATGGAAGCTAAACGGTATTTTTGATGGAAATAGCTACTGCAGTGCAGTACAGGGTCAAGTCAAGTGCAATGCAGCTGTATGTACTTTTCTGTTATATCAAATTATTTTAGGTATCCAATGCGGAAGATGAAGTGCCTAATTTTTGACGTATTGTAACAAAAGGTTTGAGAAATTCTTATGCCTATATCTGATCACTGATCAGTTACTGTGGATCTCGTTACCGTAACCCTGTATATAGTTCTGAAAAAAGGATTTGGTAAACATTATAAAAAAATAACAAATTGACATTCAACAGGAATGCATGTGTGAAGGTCAAAACATTATATGCTAGGCTACTACATTCAAGCTTGATTAACTTGCGACAATTAATGTAGATGAGAAGATGATGATGAGAATGAGATGACATTGATGACACACTAAATGACTTCTCTCATTGCCTTATCAAACAATGCTTATGCTAACACAAATACCAAAACAGTCAATTGTCAATGTCCTTTACTCATCTTCAAGTTATGTAGGAGTAATTTAAATTTCGCATTAATGTAACGTATCACATCTATTTACAGTTCACCAATTTACCAATGTAAAAATGAAAAACAGCTAATGCAAACATTGTCTACATCGACGGAATATTATGGTGTTTTTTTCTCATTCATACATTCATGCTTAAATTAGGATAACATGTATTTTAGACTCTCTCTGTCCATCCCATGATGTGCATATCATGCATGAAATACCAGAGATAGATTTTGTGCCATTCGTTTGGTAACACGCCAGAAAATCAGAAACCTTCTGAAAAAGGCTTGGAAAGGAAATTCGCATTAAAATAATTTAAAAGTAGACTATTTCAGGGGAAACAGAATCAATTTTTATGACGTTAATTGCAGATCCACAAACTAAATTAAGCTGACAAGATTTTATTTTAATTCTTAGTATCCCCATGCCTTATTATGTTGGTTGACAATAAATTAAGCCAATGCATGTACGTACATGCAACGTTTCAGTAGTTTTCCAACTCAATATTCTTTGTTTACGACCCACGTGAACCGGATTTAAATGCCAATATACAACATACCTCCAAGAAGACTTATAGACAATTTGTGGCGATGGAGTAGCTAAATATATTTTGCAGACACTCACACATGAGTGCTGGAGGTCGCTGTAAAAATACAGAACTGGTTGTCACATCTGCCATTTGCAGCACCGGCTGGAGATGATCCAAATGGATATCGTGTAGTGAGAGTTGACAAGGATGAAATCTCTCATGAGTATATTGCTACCAGAGACTCATTAGAGTTTACTGAAGGTTTTGTGAAGTTCTTGCTTGAAACTTGAAAGTAAACGGGGATAGCCCAGTAGTTAATTAGCAAGCAATTGCATTTTTATTTCAGACCCACGATTTATAAAAATAAACAGTATAAATGTGCTATATCCATGTAAAATGTAAACTACTAAATCATGTACGAATGGACAATACATATCCAATGTTTGAATAATGTGCAGATCTTCCACAATGTGATAATATGTTTAGCATTTCATATTTATCTATTTTCCATAACCATGAACCATCGAAGATCCAAGCACTTTCCTTTCATTACATTTTACATTGCATTTGGTCGGATCATTGTATTCTATTCCATACAGTAGAAGATGAAATGCCATCTAATGTGGAATAAACTCTTTGCATTCCCTTTTTGGCTAAGTGTTGTCTTGTCCCTCAAAAGTAGTAACCAGAGGCTAACATAATATTGCATGCATGTAAGACATGAAGATTTAGTTATGGATATACACAAGCTTTCTACCCAACTTAATCCCATTGCTGCGTTATATATCCGGTGTGGAGTGTATGATACTACTACTGATAACAATATCCAGCTCCAGCTGGGGATTCTATTCAATGTTTGACCTTCCAACGCAAAGCAACAACGTATGTGATCTTGATATCTGATAGTACTGTACACATCACAGGTAAAAACATATCATCCTTTTTAGCAGTTTATCAAAGGAACTGAGTAAGGACTTTGTGTGAAATGTGAATATTTTTTATGCATGTACTTACTATACTCATCAACACCATATCATGAAAGTACGATCACCACACACACTTTTGTTGACATTTGCATATAATACGCAAATCGCCGGAAAGCACATTCCATCACCATTTAATCCTACGCTGCCCATTCATTCATTTTATGATGTTTTCAAGGAGTGGTCTTCACCATCACCTTCACTTCACCCTGTGTTGATCATCAACTGCGAGCAAGTAGTCATTTTGATGTTTCTCCCTCAAAAGTTCGGAAAATAAAAACTAAAACCGGTTTCACCACACTTGCAGGTAATGTGCATTTTTTATTTTCTTTGAAGAAAGTATTTACTGTGCCCAGCACTTTGTGGTCAAAACTTGCGAGTTTTTATGTAAAGGTCATGCATGTCAGATTTACGTCTGAGAAATTCATGCGAGTTAAAATAAAATGCTGATTCAAATAGTCAGTTTGTGGACTTTACTTCTAACAGACGTGACGTTAGTCGTAGTGTGTCTCCCGGAAAATGATGGGGATAATAATTTTGATACGAGCAATGTTTTCAAATTGACAGGTAGACAAGGCAGCGTCATGGAGTATCAACCTCCCCCAGAAAGTCTTCCTTCCATGAATATTACCTCCTTTCTGGAAGATCCCTCAGAAAGGGAGTGGAAAGGGCCGTTTACTTTCATTCAAGGAGCAGATACACAGTTCGGCATGAGTAAGGAATTCCATCATTGCTTGAACTGTAACTTGTGTTGCATCCAATGTTTAATTCTTTCATTTACTTTTTCATTTCTTTTTCATAGTCGATCATTACTTGCTCAAAAGAGACGAGCCGAATTGGGACAAAGAGATAGCTTTAACACAGGACGTGAATTTGTCATTTGTGGCGACATGTTGGACGCTTTCCCTTACGAAGTTGCAGAAAATTCGAGAGAGTTTCCTGGAGCTCAAGAGCTTCGTGACAAGCAATACCAAGACTTTGTCAAAGTTTTCAGGGAGCTAGTTCCAGAAGTAAAATTAGTTTGCGTTTGTGGAAATCATGACATTGGTGACAAACCATCCAAAGAAACCCTCAAGTATACAAGAGTCAGTTTGGTCAAGACTATTTTTCCTTTTGGGCTGGTGGTGTAAAGTTCGTGGTTCTCAACTCTCAATACATTTACGTACCTGATGCTATGCCGGAAGAAACAGACAAACAAATGAAATTTATGGACACCATTGCGGATCCTAAAGCAAAATTTATTGGTGAATATTGCATTATAGGATTTTAACCTTTTTGGCACAGAATCGAAACCTCATTTTAAGGAAACTTTACATTTGTTTTCAGTACTTTTTATGCACATCCCATTCTTCGTAGAAGAGCCAGAAGAAGAAGACTTTTATTTCAATGTACCTAAACCCAGGAGATTGGAGCTTTTGGAGAGACTTTACGCAAGAGGAGTGAGATATATTTTTTGTGGTCATTATCACCGCAATGCAGGAGGTCATTACAAGAAACTAGAGCTGGTAGTCACGTCTGCCATAGGAGCTCCATTGGGGGATAATCCTAGTGGTTATCGTGTGGTAAATGTGGGGGAAGATGGAATTTCACATGAGTATGTTACAATCCGTGATTCAACAGATTTTAGTAGTGAAGAAAAATGATAGCGTAACAGGTTAATGTAATTGATAAAAAGTTATAAGAAATAAATGCTCCTGCTATTAACTTTTCTAAAAGATAATATGAGCAATTTTTAAAAAAATTGAAGTCATGTAACAAACCAAGTCAATAAAAGATAATGTACTCTAGAAAGGATCTCAGTGTATAAATATATGCACATTATGCACTATAAGCGATCTACAACTAGATAGTCATATTGATATCTCATCAAGCTATGCAAGAGCCAAATTCATAAAATGTAATCCATGAAAAAAGATCATGCAAGGAAGCGTTCTACAACAATTCTCATTAGAATGCAGTTTATCAACCGCATTTTATTATTGAATAGCTATAGCACATTACATGCAAATGCAATTAATAAGATTTAGCAGCAAGATCTGCCATTCTCACCGATCACCTTTTCACATCTCTGACACGTTTCCAACTCTTCAACAAAGACCAGTTTGTCACTGCATGTCAAGTTCTGGGGAGCTCGGTACTTCAAGTCGGCTTCTTGATATTCGTAAACCCTGCTGCACTTTCCAAAAGCCTTCCAGTAGCACTTGAGACACTTGTCATCCTGTCTGTACTTCTCTTTCTGACTTTCCTGCAACTTGTCGTAAAAGTCACAGTTACCTCCATGAATGTGATTACTTCCATCACTGTTGTGGGGATTCCAGATAAGGTCAGGCCCACAATCCTTTTCAACCCAAACCCAAGATCCGGACTCATTGCTGCATCTAACAAAGGTGTGACAGTCTCCATGATTCAGACATGCGTCGGGGTTGCAGGGAGTACCTACTTCTGGGAGCCCTGTTGACGGCTCGGTAGTAGTAGTTGGGTTGTTGGTCGTTGGCTCTGCAGTTGATGGACTTTCTGATGATGGTGTCGGTATTGGGCCTTCAGTTGATGTTTGCTCTGTTGGTCGTTGAGTTGGAGGCTCAGTGGATGGACGTGGGGAAGCTGAGCACGTTGTTGTATCGGCCCATTCACAACGATCTACGGATGGATCGTACACAAGTCTGCCGTCTGGACATCTCACAGGGTCGATATCGCAGTTGGCACAGTCCCTCTGAGATGCATTCTCCTGAACAACTGATAAACCGGGTACAATCATAGGATGAACGTAGTTTCCGTCGGCCTCTCCAGAACAGTCATACCAATCGATGGGATGTTCCTCTTGGATAACAACTGTTTATGAAATTATAGAAATTTTAATTAGACGTATATATAATTGAATTATTCAAAATCAATGAAATTATCGTTAAATTTTAGAGCATTTTAGTTAGAATCTTACCTCCGGCATTAGCAGAGACAGCCAAGACTGCAACGCTGAGAACAAAGTAAAATGCTTTCATTTTGTTTGTATCAAATACAAGTTTTCCTAAAATGGTTTGTAATGATTTCCCAATTTACTAGTTGTGTTGTAGTATGAGTGTCCAGCTACTGTGTCTGAACCACTGCAAATTATCCTTTTTATAGTGAAGCATGACCCGGAAAAGCAATTTAAAATTAGATTAGCAATATTTAAGACATCTTCAAATATTGAATAAATTGTGCATTTTCCTTTCGCATGTTTTTAAAATCCGTTCATCTGACTTAATCCTTTCAGGCTTCGCTACATTTGTACCTGTTTAAAAATGCCTGTGTAATAGATGTTTATCAATCATAAACTAATCCTGTATGCAATGTTCCCCAAAAACAAACACGTTTCATAGAATAAAGTCGCAAAGAAAGGAAATTATTTCGTCGGATAATCGGATATCTAGAACTAATCATTTCGAATGATGAATGAGGGGGATGTTCCAGAGATGTGCATATATTCCAGAATACCAAACTTCCGCTTCTTGTTAAAAATTTCAAAGATATGAGTAAATACCATACAACATCCTTATATTTGATTGACTGCCAATAAAACTGACATGTTTCTAAATGTTTAACCTAATAAAAATGCACATTTAAAACGTAGTCATAAATTATCATAAACTCGACTTAAGAATGAGTAATTAAGATAATATGAAAAATTATTGCATTTTCCAAAATTACTAAGAAAGGATTTACGATAAGCTGAGCGGATATATGACTAGTTTGATAAAATACCGACATAGATACTTGCTACACTTGCAGTTGAAGTCCAGCGGATAAAGAGGGTCCAATGTTTTTGCAGATTAGAAATGCATACGCTTGTGCAGAAAAAAGCCAATGATTGATGAGTGATGAGTCTGTTTATTCGTATTTATGTTGGTAAACATTACTACATCGGATTTGTCCTGATGAAACTTTATCTCGATGAAAGTGCAATTTATCATTTCGCCCCCGCCATTTATTATACTGATTTACTAAAATCTTTAAACGGAAAATTGACGTTGCCTCTTTTCTTTGCTTCAAATTGGCATTCGAGGTTCTTAAATCATGATGTCTCAGATTTGCAGTTTATTTTTAGACTGTTAAAACTGATTATATTTTGTGTTACGTCAAACAAGCAATAGACTACGAATTGTTAAACATAACCTGAAAACAATTATCTTGCCTCAAATTATTAAATCTCACTGCCATCATACAAGTATAGGGCATCTGATAAACGCATCCACAGAAAGAAGAAATGTACATACCACAATTAAACTTTTTTAAACTGGCCAGGGCTTCAATTTGGGACATAACTTTTTCACATGTTTTTAATTGTACTGTTCCGTTTTGACTATCTTTCACGCACAAAGATTTGAAGTGGGAAACAGATAGTTGGTAAAGAAAGTGGCTTATTTTACTACATAATTTTCAAATGCTCGAGTGTTTTTCAAAATCGACATAGCATATCTTTCTATTCTATCAATTCTGTGTAGTAAAGAATGCAAATCAAAGAGCTTGAGAAAGCTAATGTGCAATGCCTATTTCTCATGTAATATGACATGACGAACTGCATAAAGCAAAAAGCTTTCACGAAATCAATGCATCATAACAATTACTTCTTCGTTACTTATCACAGTACAGAATAAATGTTACAAATATACTTTTCACCAGATTTATCATTTATGTGTGACAAATGAAATTGCTTTTATTTATTCTAATTTGAATTGTTATCCAATTTATAAACAGCGTTTTATATAACTATTTTCATATTAGCAGTTGCATGCCACTGCCATCGCTCTTTTTTGCATTTTCACATTTTACACAGGTTAACTTTCAGGTGATTTTTCATTTCAATCTATGGGTCTAATGTAGATGGGTCAAGTGTAAGTATTTCACTCATTTAAATTAAATTATTTATATAAAATCTGCAAAAGACTTTTCTGGCTGCAAATACAATATATTAAATATTCATTGTTGATGATGTTTAATTTTTTTAACTACAGCCGTTCGATTAATGGATTAAGACAAAGCCTCCATGTTTTTAGGTGAAGCAATGCCCTTATTTATTAATTTATAGTCAGATTTTTGCTTTCCCTTTTCTCTAATCAACAGAAACTGATATCAAAGCGTAACTTACCTTTCAGGGTTTATCTTTCTTGAATAATTCATATCCTGTTCAAACTAGAATTTAAATAAAACGTTTGCTCTGGATTTAAAAGTTGTCTCTTCATTTATCAATATGATAGTATTACATTCTTTCAAACCAAACTATTACATACGTAGATCTCTGTATGCTGTTGTGATATACTTACTGCAATCCAAAATGCCTAATTTGTACATAACGTAAAATATTCTCCAACGAAAGCGCAAAAAGTGATTCATATACTATTTATGCATTCACAAGTAAAAGTTTTCACCAGATTTATCATTTACGTGCGTTTATTTATTCTCATTTGAATTGTGTTCAATTTATAAACAGCGTTATAACCTAATTTTTCTAAATTGAGCTACTTGATGCACTGCCATCGCCTCTTCCTTAGTTTCTTCACATTTTACACCAGGTTAACTTGGCTCCCGTCAAAAACAGAGATGTTGCGCACGTCAAAGTTTGCACATTTCTGTTTGTCAGATGGAGCCTGATACCTGTAGTCTGCGTTGCACTTTCCGATTTCTTCCCCAAAAACAAGCAAAACACTCTTTGCTCTCTGCATACTCGTTCCAGTGATTGGAAGAAGATTGTCACGAAGATCACAGTTTTCCTCCGTGTTGGGGGCTGTTCCATCAGGGTTAAGTGGATTCCATACAAGATCCGCATCGCACTCACGTCTTTCCCATCGAGAAGTTGCATTGTTACATGTCCAGGTACCCACTGGCAGAATCCTTTGTTTATGCATTTTTTGGGATCGCACAAATCTCCTTCGTTTGGATCTTCAGTAGTAGTCGAAGGTGGTTGCTGAGTCGATACGGAATCATCACTCGTTGATGAAGATGCCTCTGTAGTGGTCGATGATGGACGGCTCTGATGATGGCACAACTGTGGAGGGCACGTGGATGGACGTGGAGAAGCTGAGCACGTTGTAGTGTGGCCATTCAGCACAGCCGATTTCTACTGATGGATCGTACACAAGTCTGCCGTCTGGAACATCTCACCAGGTCTGATACGCAGTTGGCACAGTCCCTTTGAAGATGCAATTCACCTGAAACAACTGATGAATCTGGTACAGATCATAGGGATGAACGTAGTTCCCCGTCGCCGTCCCCGCCCTCGGTCCTCTCCAGACAGTCATACCAATCAATGGGATGTTCTTCCTTGGATGACCACTATGAATTCAGAATATGTTAGTTTCTTTCATTTAAAACATGGTTGCGAGGTTAAATTTGTTATATAGGAAAATCATTTATGTTTTAAATTGATTATACCTCCTGCTTTTCGGAGACAGCGAAGGTGGCAACGGCAAGAACCAACGAAAACGCTCTCATTTTGAATTATGATGAAATACTTTTCAATAGAACTTTTGAAAGATTATGAGCTGTAATTGTTTGGAGTGTTTTGTGCTGCTGGAAGTGAATGCCAAAACTAATGAAACCGAATCCTATTTATAGGAATATTTTCCTTTTTCAGATGCATTCAAAACTCTTGAAAATCAAGTGCCCGTTGTTTGCTAATGCGAAGTTTACGGTTTAGGGAGGATGGGCAGGAGATTTATTTGGATATCAGTTATTCAGTACTTGCCATGCTAATTTGTGATGTTGTTCAATTTACAACAAACATTTCCTTTGTTAATCAATGATCATTAATGTGTAGTTTGAACCGGAAACTGGTAAATCCGAAAAATCCGGCTGTTGTCAAAATATGGTTTAGATGAACATTAAATATGTTCAAATCATGCATTTCATATTTATCTATGGATGACAGCCGACTCCAGTATGCTATATTTACTCTATTTATAAATATCTGCAATTAAAATGACTTTAAGGATTCTAAATACTAATCCTTCCTCATGAGTTTATCAGAGCTAGTTGATCATAAAATAATAGATAGTAATAAATGAGCTGTCAGTCTTCTATTAATGCTTTATAATTTTATGTCGAAACTCATCATAAAACGCGAAATGTCTTTGAAAATAGTAGTAAGTAATGAACTCTGTCTTTTTGACTGAAAATTAACTTCATTACTTAAGTTCACATACTGTTCACATTCACCAACTTGTGAATCATTAGTACCATAAAAAAGAGTTCGTCTTTGCGGTTTGTCATAAAAAAGAATCAGAATGACAACTGCATTCACAAGCGTTAAAAGATAAATTTAACGGGTGAACTCAACTCCTTGCCATTTACATGTACATCATATGTTAATGTTAATGTCATTGTTACATGTATGCATTTTTCTAATCTGTAACCTAATCATTTTGGATTTATCAAAGCCTCTCGGTACCACAGGTTCTTGGCCGGCATCCGCGCAACTCAATCATATATCCAGTCAGGGGCAGGGGTTAATCCTTTCTTAGTAATGTGTAACATGTATGTTTACCTGGAAATCAACTAAGGTAAATTCATTTGTAATGCTTTTATTAAGAGCTGTTATGACTAGGTTTATTACGGTTTTAATTTTTGCATATTTAAATCCTTTGTGTCGGAAATCAATCATAAATAACGTTGTAATAGCATAATAATAACAGGATTTTACACACCCTATTTTGCATTTGACACATGAAATTTACTCAAACGGAAATATGATATTACGGACAGATTAATATAATAAAAGTGCATAAAATGATGAATTATGATAAATATCGTTTAAATCTCAAATAACCCGTGCAAGCATATTAATTGATGTCACTAAAAATAGTTGAAGCTGTATATATTGATATAGGGTTAAACCTATGGTTGGCCCTCCGATATCTTGTGTGAAATTCTTGTGCATGAACGCCATTTGGTGGAGTTGACTAGAAGATTAAATTGTACAGACATTTTAATACAACACAATTATTTTTAACCCTTAAAAGCTGTCAAAATGTCAGATAAATAAAAAGTTAATTTACATGTACGGAAAAGCGAACTATTAATGCGCAACTCAACAAATTAAATCG
>LJIJ01004011.1:0-16441 GCA_001718145.1 Orchesella cincta
TCAACTATAAAGTACAACTCAAGCTACTTTGTCTACGAAATGGGAAAGAGTAGTCCTATTATGCGACATACTCCCCCGAAAGTAATTTCACTGAGGGTGTAAATTACTTTCCCTAACATGAAGGACTACGACCAAAGCTAGAACAATATGGAATCCTCCGGAGTATCACTTTACCCCGAAATCTACTACTACGCCACTTTTCCCAAGCCCACAATTTTTTCACACATTTTCAGGATGCGAAGTTTTACCTCCGATTCACTTGTACGCAAAGGGATCACGCCTTTGGACAACATTCACACACAAATGAGCTTGGGAAAGGCAATTTTCCAAAAAACAATAAAAACAGAAAGGGATTCCATTATGCTCTAGCCAGGATTCTACTAATATTTCAACATAATTCCAAAAAAAGAAAGAGATAAAAAATATATACATTTTCCAACTCTAAAGCTGGCTCAATATTTATGAGTCAGCTTCTCAGGCTCCCGGAAAACTCCTTCCCTGGGAACATCAATCTCGAACTGGGTTGGGGCGAAAGCAGTCTCACTTTCCCCATCATCATGGGCAGTCCGCCCTTCATTTTCTCGCTGTACTGATCCTTCAGCACAGCCTTTGGGTTCTGCAAACTCCATCGGGTACAACCTCTGGGCAGCTCGCAACTCTAGTCCAAATCTCACTTCAAGTTGAGGGGATGAGCATCCAACTGATGACATCTCTCCCTCAATCGTTCAGGTAACGCAGCCGCGGCTAGTTACTCTCATCATCCTGGGGCACTCCGAGATTTTCTCCAGAAAATCAAGGGGGCTCGGTTTTTCTGTGACTGCGACGTTCACAGACACAAACTTCTTTTTCTCCTGGTTTACTATTTCTTCATCGGCAGTGGGGGTGCTTATCACAGGCCAGTCGTGCTGTGGCCTTGATAGCCAGTCAGGTCCATTCCACCACTGCGATTCCACTAGTTTTCGTGCTGAACATCCACGGGAGGGAAGGTCAGCGGGGTTGTCCTTGCCTGGAACGTGCTTCCACTGCTTCGTATTTCGAGCACTCTGTTGTGCACAAACACCGCCCAGGTTCCATCTCCACAAATCCAAGCCAAGGCAGTTGTGGAGTCCGTAAAAAATGTAGTTGGGAGGTTGATCCTCCAATATCCTCAGCTACGGTCGCCGCCAGTCTTGCAGCAATGTAGCATCCAATCAATTCCAATCTTGGAATTGCAGTCTTCTTGGGGGCCAGCCTGGCCTTGCTCTGGATGAGAGAAACGTAAGTTTCTCCCCCGGTCTCATCTCTCGGGACACTGCAGCAGCGTACGCTCCTCCACTGGCGTCGGGGAAAACGTGATGGCTACAGCGCTCGGATTCGCCCAGATAAACGTATCTGGGGAATGTCACATCCTTCATGAGGGGAATCTGATATTCCCAGCTCCGCAACTCTTGTTCAGGGGGTTCTGGGGGTGCTCTGTCCAGCCCAACTTTTCTTGATGACCTTCTTGGTCTCATCTTCTCTAACGTTTCTGGTGGTGTTGCAGGCTCGTCCCGGATCCCAATTTGGTCCAGGTCCAACAACGCCGCTCTCGATCTCGTTTCCATCTCTTCTGGCCCGGTTCCATGCTCCACATTTTCCTCAACGTAGAGTCGCGGGGCCACATCATTCTCATCTACAGTTGCCATCGCCATCTGGGGTGGTACTGAGGTTGAGTCCATGCTGTTGACTGGCTTGAGGTGACCTGTCTGGTACCCTCAAATTCTTTTCTTCATTTTGTTGAGCAGGCGGGTGCTGCTCAACCTCGTTCTCAATCTTTCGGGAGTTGGGATAACTCCGGTTCTGTTGTGGATCCTCCTCCAGATCCGTTTCGAGACGATCATGATGACCGTGACTCCGTGGGGTGATCTGAGGCGCTGGGATCTTCACAACATCTTCCTTCCTCTTCGGGCTGGCTCCTTGTGGCTCCAACACCGCCTTTGCTTCAATCTCCAACATGATGAAGCTCTTGCTGAATTTACTCAGCGTGCGTTCCAATGCTTCACACTCATCTAGGCGATTTTCCTCGATGAGCAGTTCCACCAACATTCTCTGGAGTTGCGTGGCTTCTCGAACATGTGCTCTCAAAAAGCGCATGTTCCAATTAATCTTCTCGACATCTGGGGGCGTCTCTGCAAGCAACTGCTCCAGAGTCTCCGTCTCTTCAGCTACATCCTGTAGCATCTCAGTGAAAAGGCTCATTAGACTTTCCATTTCTTCTTTTCCAGTGGTTACTGGATCTGTACCCAGAGGTGCGCTGAACCTTTGACCTTTTCAGGCACCGATAATCTGCTGGGCTCTTCCTCGGATCCTCAGCAGTCACAGAAGGAAATTCTTTTCCTTCCTACTCTTCTCAAGTTCACAATTTGATGATACTAGCTTGTAATCACCACAAGTTCCTCACTCACTAAAAATCACTGCACTTTATCCCGGCAGGGATGCCAAATGTTGCATAATAGCAACCCAAGTTTCTAAAATGATGATCACTGACTTGTGACCACCAAGTTTCTACTTTTTATCCCGGCTAGGATGCCAAATCGTTGACACCCGGGCTCAAATTCAGTTTGAAATGATGATCACTGACTTGTATCAAGTTCACCCAATTTCACTCACTAACTAATCGCATTTAATGAGTGACCAATTTCTCTGTAACGCCGATAAGCGGACGGCCCAAAACATGAGCACCAAAAAAAATATGCCTTGTGCACACTTTGGTGTCCAGAGCCGAGTGGTTCGCATACCTCCTCTCCTTGCCTTGTTACTGTTGCACCTGGAGGAACGCATGAGAACAAAGTGTGTGTGATGAGCTACCTCGTGCTCACCACCACTCGTTCAGATATTCACTAAAAATCAAATGTGTAGAGCATAGCTCCACTTCACACTTAATGTACAACTCAAAAGCTACTTTGTCTACAGAAATGGGAAAGAGTAGTCCTTACGCGACAATATCCATATTTTGTAAACTGATGATATACTTGCGTTGTTAACTTTTAATATGCATGATTTATGCGAGTAATTACAAATTTATCTGCATTTTTTGGATTACCAAACCTAGATAGTTTCACAAATAACAAGTGAGTTATAGCTTGGCTTGCAGCAGAAAAAAGCATGTTATATAAACTGTTTTATAAGCTGTTTGTATATAGTTCTGAATGAGGTCATGCTTTGTCATGAAAATACTTGTGTACAAATGCAAGTTTATCTTGAATAACGGTTTTCTTACGAGATGGTCAAAAACCATGATACAAAATAATGTTAAGCATAATTACGATACTGCAGTCAAATTGGTTTACGTCTGTTTTATTTAAATACATCGTGCTTGAAATTAAATTCAAATGTTTTTAACTACGGGGTGACTGTTGGTAGACCTGCATGGTGGATTGATTGATTCAATTTTACGAATTATATGACGGATCTACGTTAATACTTATGCAATGTGTCTTGATTATTGCATAAATGAAAACGTTAAAATACCCTTTTGTGCGATTCTTGCAGAAATACAAACGGGTTCATTCACAACCTTTTTGAATTCATTTTTAGCAATGTTTCTAGTTTATATTTCACGAAAAAACTCATTTTCAATAATCAATTGGATTTGCAATTAAAATATATCCTTTTGAAGCTGAGAATATTTTAAAACTAAATATTTAATTCATTTTTCCTCACAACTCATTGTTTTAAGGCTATAGCCCAACCAAGAGCGGGCTTCAGTGCAAGTCCCTTTTGGTTCTGGTTTTTCACCTCTGCAGCCATGTGCCCCGCTAACATAACACTGTCGTACTTTACCCCATGATCGTCTATTTTCACGTCCACCTCCACGATCCCACTAGAAATTTCAGCCAGGTCAATGCTAGCCCACTGTTTCTTTCTGTAAATCCAAGAGTCTCCGTTCGAAGCTGCAAACGTTTCGTTTGATCTCAGCCAGAGTTGCAATAGAGTTTCCCACCGACCCTTCCAAACTAAACCGGTTGAAAGCAATTTATATAAACACAAAATTACCTCCTTACCTAATGTTATGTACGTAACTAAATCATCAGTAATATTAATTTTGTACAAACCTTGCCTCGCAAAGGCGTCGAACACTGCAAAAGCAGTAACCCATCCCGAAATGAACCTCCTTCCACGTCCGCAACCAACAGATTTCTTAGAAACCATCGCTCTCCAAAATTTCTTGTCCACCTTTCCTTGTTTTGCTTCCACAAATTTGGTGACAATAGGGTGAAGGAGTTTGTACCATCTTTCCAAATCATATTCCTTGAGTTTCTCAAGTCGCCCCAAAATATCCTTCCAATCTTCTTCAGTTCCTTCCAGTGTCACATGGGGAATTCCACATAAAATTCTACCCCCGTATGTAAAGTAGTTTTTCATTGATGCCATAAAAACAGCCCCGACAACTACTTTATCATTATTAGTTGTTGTTGAGAAATTGGGCAGTACCCAAGTCTTCACTTCAGGATCCACCAAATGTTTATCTATTTCGCTGTTATAGCATTGACAAACTCGCTCCAGGACACGGTGTGAAGCGTTCCAACCATTTTCGATCTCAAGATGACGTTATCCTTCAAAATTGACAAATTTATTCCCAAATTTATACCTGAATTTAATTTATTATAAATTGAGACAAGCTGGAGTTACAAGTGGAATGGGAACTGATTATTTTTTCGTCTCGCTGTTCCTTTTAAATGGAGATTTGTGGGGTAAAAACCTGTATGATCCGTTGATTTCCAAATAATGTTGTCGAGTAAGTTACATTTAAAAAGAAATAGTGAAATCGGTGAATTGCGCCTTACAGGATGTCACAATTACGTCGTAATGAATAATTGACCTGCATGATGCAGACTTTACTCTGCTTTACGGAGTATTTGTGTACTATTCTTTGCCAGAAATGTTGAGATTAACATCTAGTTGACGTAAATTACTACTTGTTATGGGACCATGGAATGAATCTACAAGAGCATACATTTGTTTATTCGTTCATTACTGAAATCTCAAATGGGATTTCTTGGTGAAGGTCATAAATTTTGAGACCAATATGCCTGGGAGAATGTGATGATGTTTTGTGCATGTTTACAATTATGGTATGCTATATTGATTGATTGTACTCTTTGTGTGTACGTGGAAAAATTTATCGTGCGACGTCATGTTTAAATCATAATAAATGATTTTTCATGGACAAAAAATATTTTTATTTTAATAACCGCAGATCCATTTTGCTAAAACATTATGGCCAAATGAAGTTCATTACATTCTAAGTAATAATGATGTAATAAAAACCATGGAGACATTGGACAGTTCAAAGCGTTCACGGAAATTTTGACCAGTTTTGTTGAATACGACTAACTTACGTGTATGTATTCATTTCAAATCGTAATCCGATTTATTGCTTAAAGGTTTAGAATCTGCATAATAAGTTTTGGTCTAAAAATTTAAAATAACAGAAATGATGTATTTACCTTTTGAATTTGTAAATCTGTGTTGCTCTTATATTGAAGCATTCAAGTGACTGAGATGCAAAAACGATTACTTTATTATTTTCTCAACACTTAATATGATTTTTTGGAAAAGTTATATAAAGAAAACAAAGTTTCCCAGAATCGTGGTTTCTGTCTGTTACGAAGCATGTACTCTGGCTTCAAAAAAATAAACCACAAAGCTGCACGTTAGTTCAATCAAAAATGATAGTATACCCAAATATCATATTAAAAATGGACTTTAGATGTTGTATTTCAACTATTAACTTCTAGATGTTGATACAATTGAGGAGAACAATGTGTTTTCATTTTTGCCTGCTATATAATAATGAACCTGTCAAAAACATGATGTACCCAAAAAAACCATAAAACATTTTAAAACTCAGAAGCGATTTTTTTACAGTATTAAAGAACAAGCACCTGCTTGCCACGGATAAAAGTATATAAAAAAGTATATAATCAAAGACATAGATATACAAGACTTTGTATGAATGGGAAGTTGGCTGTAGTTACTGTCCACAAGTGAGAAAAAATCACCTAGTTGTTGGTAGATTAGAGAAAAGCATCTTTAACATTTGCCTTGTGCTGCACCAGATGGAAAGCACACAAAAGAGGTAGATAGATTATCATTAGGGTGGCTTCGCAAGCTGTCCCATAAGGTCATTTGAGTATTTTGACGGTAGGAAAGCTTGGTAGAATGGAATACACAGTAATCTCTTATTGTATATTTGTCAAAAATCTTTAGATTGCATTGTGACCAGTGTTCATCTTTTATCCATTTTCCACTGTACAAAACTGAAAATTTCCATTGTCCAGCGGACGGATTGTGAAAGTAAAATTATACTCACCACGGAAAAACAAAGATCATAAAAAATATCCATGTGATTGGAGATTGATCAAACGGTTCACCAACCTTACTGTTCCAATCTGAACTTGTGAATTCCTCCGGACGTATCAAATAAACCTGACAATCCGAGATGTAGCGATGTACCTTTAGCAGATGCAATTTGTGACTTAAAAAACGTGTCATAAGTGAAATCCTCAATGGACTAGCTTTCGAATGATCTATCACACCCTAAGTGTGTCGTTTAAAAGTGCATGACCTTTGACCCCTGTTCGAAAGTTCTGATTTGAGTTTGCGATGCATATTCATCATCAGTAGAGCAATACCTTTCGAATGATGTATCATAAGCTATATGTGCTTATATTTAGTTGCGCTTATCATTTGAGCTTGTTCCCGTGACCCCAGATAACCCCTCTACGAACTCATCCTCCGCTTTGACCTTATCTATTCGAAACCAGAATTTCAAAATGTCAAACGGATCGAAAGTTATCGTGTTGACAGACAGACGACAGACGACGACGACGACGACACACAAAGTCTTCTTAATATGTACCTAAGGGTACATAATAAAAGATTGTGAGTTATTGTGGTAATATCACAGTCTTAATACGCCATTTGCGAAAACTCCCTATTTGCCTTCTCTCTAAAACGTTTTTGCAACAGTTGCAGTAGGGGGTTACTTGAGACATCCGTTCTGTTTAAAAACTTATGACGCAAAAATATGTCAACACTGTCATCTGTCCAACAAGAGCTATGGGCAAGCCTTTCCATCCTCAGTCATCATAATCAGTAATCAGTCCTTACAAGATTTTTTCATGACGAAATTGTGTGTGTGTAACCCTTTTTAAAAAGTAAATTACTATTTAAGTCAAGGCCGAAATATGGCCCTTTGTGTGCACTTTGATAATGTTTTGATAAAATTCAAAAAACCAAAAGCTCCGATCACGAGCACTGACGTTGAGCTTATTGCTACTCACCAGTTTGTCATCAATAAAAATGTGCTGAAGACTAGCGCTAGTACTGGGGATGAAAGACGGTGCCTGGCTGTTGTTAAAAGTCTACTTGGAAAATATGAAAAATCAACTGAAAGGTAGACCGAAATTGATTCAATCATTTAACTCTATTTTAATTACATGTGCCAAGATGTTTTGTTTAAATATGAATAAAGATTTAAATAAAATTAAAAATATTAAACTGGTATTTCAAATGTTTTAATAGTCTCATTTCAGTATCAAACAAAACAGCAGAACGACCTTTTTATAAACTACAAATTAAATTACAATTTCAAAATTGGACTTGGGAATTACTTTGTAACTCTTATTTGATTAGGTTTGGCCTCGTTGGCACGTTCCAAATCATGCGTGAGTCTAGAGTCGGAACTTTACCCCGAATCGAAGTATCCTTTTGTGGAAAATTCATTTCCTGTTTGCTGGAACGAGGGTGTCCTCTTAAGATTACTTCTTCCAAGATGGTGTTGTCCAATGAGGATGGAACAAAGATCGCGATTGACAATCACAAAGGTATTCAGATAACATTTCAATGCTCACGAATATTTTTATCATTATTATTTAGTCTTTATAGAATATTTAAGTTATTAAATTTACAAAACAAGATTTTACATTAACTTTTAGTACATTAGTTGTGTCATTGTCGTTTTTTCAGGTAGCTTATTTGATGGTCGACCTCACTGCATCTACACAGATTTGCGTTGTGAGAGCAAAGGGGAAAAGGGCTACGAGGTAGGAAAAGAATATGCTGGATTCCTTCACATCTGGTTAACCTCTTTGTAATGGGTCAGCATTTTTACGTTTCAACTCCCTGACTTGTATCATATCATGACTGTTGTTTTAATACTTATTGCATAGCTTTAATTTCTACCTTCTTTTTTAACTGCAAACCGGTTACATTCCCGTTATATTGAACTTAATTGAAATATATATCCTGTCTCGGTGAAACAAAAATATGTTTACAACCTTATTAGAAAGTTAATCATTCAGAAGTTGATTTATTTAAGTGTGCAAAAAATTTGTTACCAAAACTAAACTACCAAAGATACATATTAATTATGTTATTTCTTACAAATGTCAGTCGCAAACTTGTTAAACAATGGTTTGGTTACAGTTGCAGTGTTTTCATTGACAAGAAATGTGAAAATCGAATCTCCCCAGAATAAAATTTATTACAAACTCTAATTTGCAGTACTCCAGTTTTAATCTATAACGTTTAATGCGACAACGGGAGTCTGATTTTTTCTACAAATTCAAATTTCATTTTCCTAAAATCGTCACTAAAATTCGATCAAACTATCGAATTTCATCCCTATGATGTGATTTTCCTCAGAGCCGTACGTTTAAATTGCATAGTGTTGACAGTGTAATATTATACAAACTAATCCTGCGAATAAAGTTGTATTCTACATGAATGCAGAAGTTGATATCATGTTTGTATAACTCTCCTGGAGTCTGCTATATGTATATATCATTATATATGCAAGCGTCATCGCAAGAACAAACTTACTCTCACAGCCCCCTTGGTTCGTTCTAGTTCAGTTTTTAATAGCGTTTTTACAATCACAATGTTGTGTAAGTGGAAATTTTGTACCCCCTCCACGAGTTTTGCAATTTTCGAGCATATTTAATGACACCTTAGGTGAGTGAAATCAAAATCATACCACCAAAAGCACGAACCAGTTATTTATAGTTTCAATGTTTTTTAGTTGATAGACGAGTGTTCCATTGAATTTAGAAGAGTCGATATTTGGTTTAATATCCTGCTAATGAATATTTTATGACTCAGTCATTTTTGTCATAGGAGAATTGAAAGATGTTTTAAATGTTTTTGTGGACAATCTGCGGTACGAATCGAGTATTCCAAAACGTCAATTGGAACTTTAAAGTGCTGCAAAAGTTCAAACTTGTAATAGAAGGATGTATCTTGTAGTACTTTACGCAGTTCTAGGCATATATCAAACTGCTAAGACTTGGAAAGAATCTAGTAGAATGGTGAAAAAGTATAGCACCTGTTTTATTGCAACCTATTTTCTAGTTTTTTCAAGTCACTATCTACATGCAACACAAGCAAAAAAATTTATCGGACTATGAAATGGTTTTATTGATTTTGAGGAGCAACGTCATCCCAAACGTAAGTGGTTGGATTAATAAACTATAAAATGGATATTCTAATGCGATCTGTTCATTTTTTAAGTATCTAAAACCACTTCCAAAAAAGTCGTCAGGAGTCCAGTTACAAAATGTCTTATGCAGATGATGGCTGCTCCAGGAATTTTATTACTCATTTTAGATAGCCTGGCCGTTTTTCGGAACCCTTGCTGGCCAATTCATGTAGCGTACTGACTATCCGACAAATGCTCAACCGGGTATGAACATTGCGTATCTGTGGTGTGCTGGAATGGCAACCTACATGATTCTATTTATTTACGGAATATTGGCAAATATTTTAAAGTTGAATTGTTTTTGTTTTTATAACAATATTTGGTGATTCCGTGTTGAAAAACATTCTCACTTGAATTAATCCATTTTAAAAATTCACTAGCTTTATAGCATGTGTTTTTGTACTCTCGTCGTGGGTATGAAATGAATACGAACTATAATATTTCTTGTCAGGAAACCACTGATTATTCACTATTAACATGCACATTTTACTCTTTTATTAAAATTTTATTAAAAAATTAAATGCATAACATTATTGTTCTAAAGGCGTAAAACCTCTCAATTCTAAATATTTTATGTCAAAATGTAAATGAGATTTCGGAAGTTATTCAATGTCCATTCAAACTCAGTTTCAGTCTTTTTATCCTGTTTGTGGATGATGAAGTTTTTGGTGCATAGTAAGCGAACTCGGAAGCAAAAACCAGCCACAGGCAGAACAAATAACGACGTTTGAGCCATCCTCATGAAGTTGACGATGGGATTGGAACCTGTGAGGGTCCTTCCCTTGGTAAGTGCATTCATGGCAATTATAAGAGTAATTCTTCATCCCACTCAACTCCACCTTTATGTTGGTGGTCGTTACTTTCTTTTCTTCAGGTGCAGAGCCAGCCTTTTCCTGGGGGTTTTCACCAAGTGCTAGATTTAGCATTCCTTCTTGAATTTCAACTTTTTTCTCAACATTATGAACAATTGCGACGTGTCTAGTCAAGTTGCACTTCCATTTGAATGAGGCTCCGCAAGTAGTGCAATTAAAAGAACCTGCTCAAAGAAAAAAATTAGTGCTGATTCCGATTTGACATAAAATAAGATGAGTGATATTTAAAAGGTTTATTAATAACCTTTTTTAGTCGTTAACTGCCGAACCAATTGGTGATTGGTTTGGTCTAGTTGGTAAGCCGATTTTATGTGTTTGGAGAAACCATCCATTGTTTTGAAGCAAGATCCACAGGTGCATTTGAAAGGGAACTTACCTAATTAAAAACGGGATAAATAACATACATAGTATATTCAAATTAGCTTATTTAAGATGAGCTTAAAGACTTACCAGAATGTGTGGTCGAGTGTCTTGTCAATTCAGTACAATTGGGGAAGGATTTGTGGCAAGTAACACAACAGAAACGGCGTGAATCTGAAATCTGGGGAGTATCACTCAGCGCTCCAGGGAATGACAATGATGATGACTTCGACTGCGGTTCCTGCAGATCAGGTTGGTATTTACCTTCAAGTTTCTGCTCACCGTTGCTTATCTCAATTGCCCTTGGTGGAGTCAATTCACCACTTAAACTGGTGTTCTTCACAGTTTCCGAACTGTGCAGATTATCAACTCCATGAACAATTTTGATGTGTCTAGTCAAGCTGGAGTTAGCGTTGAATGAGGATCCACAAGTAGTGCAACTAAAAGAACGTCCTCCTGCTCAATGTAAAGAAAAATTAGTGTTAATTCTGATTCGACATAATATAAACCCGACAATCTCAGATGTAGCAATGAACCTTAAGCGGATGTATTTTGTGACATAAAAATGTGTCATAAGTAAAATCGTCAATAGACTAGCTTTCGAATAATATATCATACCCCAAGTGTGTCATTTAAAAGTAATTGACCTTTGATCTTTGTTCGAAACTTCCTAATTTAATTTGAAATGCATATTTGTATTCATCACTGCATTCGTTTTTGAATAGTGTATCATAAGTTAAGTATGTTGGTCATTTGAAATACTTATTGGGACCTTTGACTCAGTTCGAAAGTTCTGATTTGAATTTGTGATCCATATTCATCATCCGCACAGCAATACCTTTCGAAATGATGTATTACAAGGTATATGTCACGCTTATCAATTTGATTGGGCTTATCATTTGACATGGTTTCCGTGAGCCCAGACAACCTATCTTCAAACTCATTCGTACTATTGACCTATGGTGTCGATTGGTGAAAACAGATTTGTAAAAGTCAATTGGTTCGAAAGTTATCGTGTTCACAGACAGACGTACTACCAAGTCTTCTTAATATGTACCTAAAGTTACATAATAAGATGAATGCCATTTAAAGTGGTTTATTAGTAACCTTTTTCAGACGTTAACTGCCGAACCAATTGGTGATTGCTGTTGTCTTGTTGATAAGCCTCTTTTATGTGCTTGGAGAAACCATCCTTTGTTCTGAAGGAACATCCACAGGTGCATTTGAAAGGGCACTTACCTAATTAAAAGCGGGATAAATAACAAATATGGTATTTCCAAATTAGTTTTTTTATAGACGAGCTAAAAGACTTACGAGAATGTGTGGCTGAGTGTTTTGTCAAATCATAACGAGTAGGGAAGGATTTCCGGCAAGTCACACAACGGAAACGGCGTGAATCTGAGATCTTGGGAGTGCTACTCAAGTTGTCAGGGATCGGCAATGATGATTTCGAATTGGGTTGCTGTAGATCAGGTTGGTTTCTTCAAGTTTCCGCTCACTGTTGATTATCTCAATTGCCGTTGGTGGAGTCAATTCACCACTTGAAACGGAGTTGTTCACAGTTTCCGAACTGTGCAGATTATATCAGCTCCATGAACAATTGTGATGTGCCTATTCAAGCTGGAGTTCCATTTGAATGCAGCTCCGCAAGTAGTGCAATAAAAGAACGTCCACACCTGCTCAATGTTAAGAATAAAATAGTGTTAATTCCGATTTGACATAATATAAGATGAATGCCATTTAAAGTGGTTTATTAGTAACCTTTTTTAGTCGTTAACTGCCGAACCAATTGGTGATTGGTTTGGTCTTGTTGTTGAGAAGCCTCTTTTATGTGCTTGGAGAAACCGTCCAATGTTTTGAAGCAAGATCCACAGGTGCATTTGAAAGGGAGCTTACCTAATTAAAAACGAGATAAATAACATCGTTTTTTCAATTTATTTGAGATGAGCTAAAATACTTAACCAGAAATGTGGGCTGAGTGTCTGTTTAATCTGTAAAGAGTTTGGGAACGATTTGCGGCAAGTGACACAATGGAAAAAGTAAATCAGATATCTGGGACTGCTACTCCGCTTTCCAGGGACTGGCAATGATGATGATGATGATTTCGAATGTGGTTGCTGTATTTCTTCAAGTTTCCGCTCAGTGTTAACTAGACAAAATATGGAAACAATTATCAAAATAGCTTTGACTTTTAAAATACACAAAATACTTTGAAACTTTGAGTTAAAATCAATTACCAAAATGTGTTTTTCGGTGACGATTCAGACTAGAGCGGTTGGAAAAGGATTTTTTACAAGTTGCACAACGGAGACGAATTGAAAAAGTGAGACTGACTTTTCGGGAAGGTCTCTCAGATGCCGTCGAGCGTTTTTTCTTAATTTTACGTTTATTTTGAAGTTTGCGTGGCTTTTGAGTATTGTTGAACGATATTCCAGTAGTTTCAGGTGAGACTTCCTTGGAGGTAGTGCTTTTCCTACGAGTTTCATAACAGTGATCTTGAGCAGGTTGCAGATAGCACTTTGGGTTCTTTTTATTGTGGAAATTGAGCTGGCTCTGTGTTTTAAAGCTTTTAAAACACCAGCGACAATTTACAATATAAGAACGAAGTGTGGGTTTTTCTACCAAAATCACCTTCCCGTCCAATTCTTCCTGAGTTAGATTCTCTGGAAGCTTCAACCTATTTGGAGAAAACAAATACAACATTTTCTCATAAACAGATTTCAACCGGCTCGAGTGATAAACTTTTATTTGTTTGAATTTAGAATGATAAGAAACTAATGAATTGATAAACACTTACTCCTCATCTGGATGTTTCTCCGTGAAATGCGCTTTCAGTGCTGGAATGGAGTAGAACATTGATGTGCACTTTTCTTTCTCACTTCGGCAATGAAACCACATCCCAACACGGAGCAGGTCTATGTTATCATCTAATTTTGACTCCATAATGAGCTAAAACAGTTAAGAATTTACTCCACCAAAATTCAGAGCTGAACTACTTTGAGAAATGTCAGAAACAAGTGAGAAAGTAAACAAGAGCATGTGGTTTTGAGCTCAACTTCATGAGACTGGCGATAAAAAGAAAGAGAAACAAGGAGACATAATACTCTCCATGTTATTTTCAGGGGCCGGTTGCCGCTATGAGTTGCCTTTGTCTAAAATACATAAAAGAAGCATACTCTCAGATGGAAAGGTAAGGCTACACCAGTCTACCAGTCTTTCCTGGCAGTTTACTCACAACTAAACCCCTTTTTCAAAACTTTTGATGGCAATAATTTTAGTTCTGAACGACGCAATCGCTGGATCTGAACGTTATTATTACTTGAGAAATTTTTTACGTTATAAAACTTTACCATTTGGACTTTGTTACAAGTTTACTTTCCTGAGTTAGAAAGAAACACAAAGCAAGCCATTTCATCATGATCATTTCATGGTAAAATGCAGTGCCTTGAGTAAACCGTTGTAGAAAGAGATTTCAGTTGAGTAAACTGCAGGACAGACTGTAGTAGCCTACCTTTCCATCTGAGAGTATGCTTCTTTTTGTTATGTATTTTACACACAGGCAACTCATAGCGGCAACCGGCCGCCTGAAAATAACATGGAGAGTATTGCAACTTGTTTCTTTCTTTTTATCGCCAGTCTCATGAAGTAGAGCTCAAAACCACATGCTCTTGTTTACTTTCTCACTTTTTCTGACATTTCTCAAAACAATTCAGCTCTGAATTTTGGTAGAGTAAATTCTTAACTGTTTTAGCTCATTATGGAGTCAAAATTAGCTGATAACATAGACCTGCTCTCCGTGTTGGGATGTGGTTTCATTGGCCGAAGTGAAAAAGAAAAGTGCACATCAATGTTCTACTCCATTCCAGCGCTGAAAAGCCATTTCACGGAGAAGCATCCAGATGAAGAGTAAGTGTTATCAATTCATTATTTTCTTATCATTCTGCATTCAAACAAATAAAAGTTTATTGGCTCGAGGGTGATATAAATTTGATAGGAAAATTATATATTTGTTTTCTCCAAATAGGGTTGAAGGCTTCCAAGAATCTAACTCAGGAAGAATTGGATGGGAAGGTGATTTTGGTAGAAAAACCACACTCGTTCTTATATTGTAAATTGTCGCTGGTGTTTTAAAAGCTTTAAACACAGAGGCCAGCTCATTTTCACAATAAAAAGAACCCAAAGTGCTATCTGCAACTCACTCAGGATCACTGCAGTTATGAAAGCTCCGTAGGAAAGCAACTACCTCCAAGGAAACCTCACCTGAAACTAATGGAATAGCGTTCAACAATACTCAGAAGCACGCAAACTTCAAAATAAACGTAAAATTAGAAAAAAAGCTGCTCGAGGGCACCAAAAAAGACCTTCCCGAAAAGTCAGTCTCACTTTTTCAATTCGTCTCCGTTGTGCCACTTGTAAAAAATCCTTTTCCAACCGCTTTACTCTGAATCGTCACCGAAAAACACATTTAGGTAAGTGATTTTAACTTAAAGTTTAAAAGTATTTTGTGTATTTTTAAAAGTCAAAAGCTATTTTGATAATTGTTTCCATATTTTGTCTAGTTAACACTGAGCGAAACTTGAAGAAAAATACAAACCTGACCTACAGCAACCCATTCCAAATCATCATCATCATCATTGCCAGTCCTGGAAAGCGAGTAGCAGTCCCAGATATCTGATTTACTTAGTTTCCATTGTGTCCACTTGCCGCAAAATCGTTCCCAACTCTTTCTAGATTAACAAGACACTCAGCCACACATTCTGGTAAGTATTTTAGCTCATCTAAAATAAATTGAAAAAACGATGTTATTTATCTCGTTTTTAATTAGGTAAGCTCCCTTTCAAATGCACCTGTGGATCTTGCTTCAAAACATTGGACGGTTTTCTGCCAAGCACATTTAAAGAGGCTTATCAACAAGACCAAACCAATCACCAATTGGTTCGGCAGTTAACGACTAAAAAAGGTTACTAATAAACCACTTTACATGGCATTCATCTTATATTATGTCAAATCGGAATTAACATTAATTTTTCTTTATATGAGGCAGTGGACGTTCTTTTTAATTGCACTACTTGCGGAGCCTGCAATTCAAATGGAACTCCAGCTTGAATAGGCACATCACAATTGTTCATGGAGTTGATAATCTGCACAGTTCGGAAACTGTGAAGAACTCCGTTTCAAGTGGTGAATTGACTCCACCAACGGCCAATTGAGTTAAGCAACAATGACAAAACCTGAAGGTAAATACCAATCTGATCTGCAGCAACCACATTCCAAATCACCATCATCATCATCACCAGTCCCTGGAAACCTGAGTAGCACTCCCCAGATCTCAGATTCACGGCGTTCCGTTGTGGGCACTTGCCAGAAATCCTTTTCCACTCGTTATGATATGACAAGACACTCGTCCACACATTCAGGTGCAGTCTATAGCTCATCTAAAAATCAAATAAATAAACTTGAAAAAACTGTTTGTTATTTATCTCGTTTTTAATTAGGTAAATGCCCTTCAAATGCACCTGTGGATCTTCCTTTTAGATCAAAAACGTGGTTTCTCCAATCACATAAAAGAGGCTTACCAACTCGACAAAGGCAGTCACCAATTGGTCCGGCAGTTAACAACTAAAAAAGGTTACTGGTCTGATAACCACATTTAAATGGCATTCATCTTAATATCACGATCAAATTCCGGAATTGATCCTCTCTGCCT
>LJIJ01004012.1:0-16440 GCA_001718145.1 Orchesella cincta
ACACACAAGTTTGCAGGATTTCCTCACATTCTTTAGAGCAATTAACAAATACAGAGATGTTGTTGCATATAAGTGCTGTGATGAATATTCAATATGTGTAGGCAATGCACGACAATCTGACCTACAAGAGCAGAGCAACTCTTGTTACCCACCGGAAGTAGTTTACTATAACTTAGCCAACTTTCCCCTATTCATGGGATATCATTCATGAGAATCTACAGCGGATAGTTTTGACTTCGTTTCAAGTAATTAGTCATCAACTGAGTGCCAAAGAAACAAGCAGACTTCGTGTAAGAAATTAGAACTAAAAGGTTGATGGTTAAAATACAATACATCATAAATAACAATTAAAATACAAAATATTTTACAACCTAAACGTGATTCCATAAACAATCTACAACGCTTGCGGTCATTATCCACATGACAACCGCACCCCAAGACAACGAAACCAGTTGTGTGTTGATTTTATCACAGATATCCCTCAAATTAAGCAAGCACTATACCATCTCATCAGTTAGAACAGAATAATAAAGTATATTACAGAAGCAGATATAAGATTGGGAAGTTTGCGCGAGAAACATTACAGTCTTCCCAACACAGCAATGGCCAGCTTAAGTCATCTCCTGATCTGTCTATTAGTAGCAAAGTTACGAGCAAACCGTCGCAACTTGACAGATTCTTATACAAACATTGAACTTGGGCTTCCCAAATTCACAAACCACCTCTGCACTTGTTGCATGCGTCCATGTAAGCATCAAGGCACGGGTTTGCAAATAATGTTGCGTAACAGCAGATAATTCCTTGAAACAAAGCATGTGAATGAAAAAATCATATCGGTAGTAGGTTCAGTGGCGGAACTAGAGGGGTATGTGGGCCCCGGGGGTGCAGAGCTGAACCCAATTAAAAAGGCCCCCTGGTCTAAATAAACAAATAAGTAGAAGCCACAATTTAACGAAGTTTACGATATACTTAAGTATACATGCATTTATACTTAGTTTTTAGAAGAAAAAAAAGCCTTAGCTGAGTAGATATTTGCTTTATATTTTCTTGTGTTTTCTGTTTACCCATATTATACACAATTTAAATATCACGAGGTACTTCTGAACTGGATTACCCAGAAGCCTCTAAACTGAGCCCTGGAAGTAACTCAAGGTCAAACTGTTATTGAGGAAGTTAGGCAAGCACAGGCATTCTTAGACCAAACTAAATGATGTTAGAAGTTAAGTTTCGTTGGGGAAATGGTAGTTTTTTCAGTTTCTGGACCCGCTATATTTTAAACCCCACCGGCAGCCACAAATTAATGACAATCAATATAATTCAGGGCGGTTTTTAACCTAGGTAACCAAATCGTGCCTACGGTTCAGAAGACCCTGTCCCACGTGAATCAGAGGGTGTGTTTTCTGAGTTTTAACAGAAAATATGCATTTAAATGTTCTTATAAAGGTTTAGCTTTGGTTTCTACCAGCAACATGAGTACGGCTTTTTTGAGTAACGGTTAGACGATTTTTGCCTACCTAAACATCTAATAATAGAGTAAACCTCAAAATGGCTACTCTTACCACAAAAAAAATAGAACGTATGATCAAAATTTTTGTATTGGCATTTAGCAACCAGCCAACCTACAAGTAGTGACATGTTCACTAGCACTGCTGAGCTTCAGCCAGTTTTTACTGGTCCACTGTTGAGTGAGTTATTGGTTTGCTTGAGCTAATACACCCGTCGTTTTGAATGACGGTAGCAGAATTTTTTATCGTGTCTGAATCAGAAAGCAGAAATCTTTTTATCTAGTGGAAAGATTTCCAACCTAAGTAAATTTTCTGTGAAATGAAAGAAGTTTTAAAAAGCTAGAATCATTCTAAAACCGTTTGTCTAACGTGAACTACGGGACTTGCGTAATGTGTTGTGCAAATTTCTAATACTGTCAGTCAATTGTTAAATGCACAAGAAAAGATTTTAAAAACACACTAAATATATATTGGAATTACAACAAAAACAGTTTTTCTTATTCCCGATGATAATGAGAAACTGCCTAGCTTTCAAAATCAGAATCTGCAGAGAAAATATGGTTTTAATACAAAGAACTTTTTTCCCTGTATAATGTTTGTAACGAATAACCCTTTCCACCGGGTTTAGCTGAGAATACTGTATGTTATTAGGAATTCAAAAATTGAATTTCTTGCTTTTCTAGCTGACCAGTCGTTACTAGTATACGTTTTGTCCAACCCAGAACCGAAAGGCTGGACTCCCTTGGCCCCGTGCCGGGGTGGCGTTGCAGCCCCCAGCACCTTTCCAGCCGTACTTTTCCGCCAACTGTAGTTAGGTATATGGGGCATGCCTGAGGGTTGTGATTGAAAACTTTTTTGAAGAGCTTCTGGGCTCTGGCTCTGCACCCCCATCAATCCTTCCAAGCATGCTTTTCTTAATTATTATTCTTCCAGGCTTTGTAAGAATTACGTTTGTGCATAGATAAGAAGGAACAGGGAAAGAATAAAACTCGAGTCATGCTTCGTTTTGGTATACTTTTTTGTTGGTGTATGTAATTCGCATAAACATCAAACACACAACTGGTGGGTGCGGTTGTGGTAAAAGCTGAGAAATTAAATTAAATAACGTTAATTCTTTAAATATTTTGGTTTTTACCTTTTTATATTTATTTATACGAAAGTATAATTTTAACCATTCAAACTTTTTAATTCTAAAACTTTTAACGAAAAGTGGTTGTTTTTTTGCAAGTGTTGATGACTGATTTACTTGAAAGTCAAACTAAGTTGCAAGTATCAATGCAGGAAAATGGCTAAGTTACTGCTCCCATTCCTCATTTTTGGATGTCTTCATGTACCCTTGAATTCTGCTTCAAATTCTGTAAGTTGTGTTTTTTGAAGAAGTTAGTGCGAAATGTTGAAATCAGTTTGGTTTACAGTTTCTCATTAATCCTTTCGTTTTACAACAGCCAGCTCGTCGACAGGTGGGCATAAGCAGGGATCATGTTTCTGTTTGGTTCGAGCCACCTTTTCAAAACGAGTCTCAGTATTTGCCTAATAATTTGGAGAAAATGGTTAATCTCGTGGGCTCAACGTTTGGAACTATTCTAATCAACAGTCCGACGGATAGTCGTAAGCTAAGCTATATTTTAACTTTTTAATGAATATGAAAAAGTATGAAATTTGGAATCAAGGTAGATAATTCATATGTTGCAGCACTCCCACCCGAATTCACTAACGATAGTACTCCAGAACTTCTGATACCCGACATTGTGGCAAAATACAACCTGAAAAATGAAAAGAAGATGAAAACTATCATATCTTTTAACATCCCAACTAAATCCACATCGAAAGAGAGAATCAGAGTGACAAACCTCGCAAAACGTACAGCAGACAAAGCAAATTTTATTCACCCTGGAACTGTGGACACGCTACTGCTCCTCGATAACAAAATTCTGCCCCAAAACACGAATTCGAAAACTGAAAAATCAGATTATTACTCTAAAAGCATGTTTCTCTACGAAACTAACTTGAAAGTTATAATGTTATCCCAGAATCTTTTGGGGAACAACTATAAACTTGGGGTGCTCATTCCGTTTTTGGATTTTGGGGTACATGAAGGCTTCATGGCATTCTTATTATCTCTCAGGCATTTCCAAACATGTGGATTTGATCGTGACGCTGATTTATTTTGATGAGTTTTACACCGACCCATTAGAAGAGCACAGACTCCTTCAGAAGCTGTTGGATGGGGTTGAGAAAATGAAAGGGGGAAATATAAGAAAAGGGGTTGAAATCATTCCGTTGATAAGCTGCAGACCTCCAATCAACCGGGATTATGTGGAGGTTTCAAAATTTCTGGAATGCTGGCAACTCATGAATAATTGGGCGCTAGAAAACAATCGGAGTGTAATTATGTATGAAGCTTTCGATCAGTATGGAAAGGACAAGCTACATGATGCTGGTTGGTGGCGCCTAAAATCTGAAGAGAATATAACTATGAAAAAACATGAAGATGACTCATTTTCATTGGCAAAAGCGGATTGTTCTGGTCATAATTGTAATTGATTCTATCTTCTTTTATTCATTTATTTCTTACTTGATGTCTAATAAAGATGTTATTTATTTTTTGTGTCATTCTCACTGATAGTATGTGGCACTGTTTGCTTTCACGCATCTGATAGTGACACCACGCAGTCATAATGTCTTTAGGGAAAATTGTAGTAGTATGAGCATCGTTGATAACATTGATGGCAATTTAATCATTCGGGCTGAGTTAAAACCTGGAGAAAAATTTAATTCTCTTACTCCATTGGTTACTGGCACTTTTAAATGTGTCTGAGTTTAATAATTTTAATTAACAACAGTATTCGAGATATATTTACGGCCCCAAGGACATTAAAGTCCTAAGCTTTTTCCCTTGTTCTTGATCAATGAGTAACTCAAGAAGTATGACGGTAAATTGCGATCCACATGCCTCATGCTCCGTACGATTCTCTTTCGGAGTTTCTGTCTATTCACCAATGCTAAGCAATTGAATTGTTACGCATATTTCCTTATTCCTTGGTCGACACGGTTTTTTCTGACCACAATACCATGAAAAAAGAGACGTCAACACCGTGATCGTGGCTCCACAATATTCTTAACTGAATCAAATCCTTGCAAGCACATGAATGCCACGGTTAGTGACAACTATTTAAACGGAAGTGCGAGAAAACTTTCAGACCCAACTAAGTTTGGTTCAATTTCTACTATTGCTGCAAAAACTGACGAACCTAACTCACAAACAGAAATCAAGGCTTATTTTGGAAATTAAAAAATATTCTATCATTACAACATTTTTTTCTAAAATGAGCGCTAACATACGAATTACAATTTTGAAGTATACTAAAAAATCACCATCATATTTCAATTATTTATGTAAGGTTCAATAGAAATGGTGAGATAGGTTCCAGACAAGGAATTTGGTAGTTGACTCCTCCTTAGTAGGTACCAGGGTTTGCTCTTTCCCGAGGTCGCAAAATAACAAACATTATATGGCAGGAACTTTTACCTGTTCGAGATACCTACACCTTAGTCACAAGATTTTCGGGCAGAGGGAGCGCTGGTTCCCTGAGGCAAACCAGACACTTGAAGAGGTTATCCAGTTTAATGTGTTAAGCACCTTTTCTCTGCAAGAAAGCAACAAAACTTCCGGGGCTCGATCAACTCCGCGAAATGACTTGCCCTTGGCATTATTCCTTTTGCGTTTTGCACGGTTCATAATTGAATGTATTGATCGGCATGATGAGGTCACGTATTTATTTCATAAAAGACCACGACGAGTGAGCACACTCGTTGTGATCCATGTACAGACGAGAAGTTGCAGTACAACCTTGAGTGATGTTGGAAATGAATTGCGAAGGAGACTGTCCGATGAAACAACGCGTCTTGTTGAGAGGAGGTGAAATATATTTCTTTGTCTCCAAAATAGTTTCCACCTGTTAGCAACTGGGTGAAAGTTATGTATAGTTGATTAACTGCTCAGAAACTCCCTCTTTAGACACCAGTACGTGGATTCAACCCTTCGGGCTCTCTTTGCAGAGTGGAGTGAATGTCGATCAAGTTTTCAGTTCGAAAACCCCCAAGTTAATGTCGTTCTCTCTGTTGCCTGCTCGCAAATCCCGACTGATAGCTCAGCATTGAGCACGAAGCCAATTGTTGGGAAATGGTGAACAGTTGGGGTAAAGAGAATCATGCTGAGGTCATTTTTCACCAAGCCTTTGAAACTCCGGACGTGGCCATTCAGTCTGTTTTTGAAGGTCAAACGTCCCAACAATTTGGGGGCTGGTGGAAGCTGAAAAGAAAGTCGGAGCTTGATATAACTGTGGATTCATTTGAGGAAAGGTTTCAAGGTATTTTGAAAAATTTGACTTTCACCCAAATTATATTCGTTTCGTTATAAAAATATCGTGCTGATTTTTTTCTAGATTTATTGCAAATTCAAAATGAACGCAGTAGTGATGAAGATCAAACAAGTAATAATAATTGTGAATCCGGCCACAATGTTGGGCTCGTAGTGTTTTTCACACTTCTTATTGCAGCTTGCACTTGTTCAATTATCTTCACCGTGGTTTGGTTTCACAGGAAAACGTCCATGCAACAAAAACAAAGTTCAGCCTGGAGCAGCGAAATGCAATTATTGTAGATTTATTTTACAGATCTTTTTATTGGAATTCAAGTTTTAAACTAATTTATTATTACTTAACTTAACATCTTAAAACTAAGGTATCAAATAGATTAAGATGCAATTGGCAATGAGATTTTTTGTGTTCCTAATAAAAACACCATGCTGTCATAATAAATCATAATTTGTTTAGAAATCTAATGCTAATGCAAACGCTGCAATGCTACTTTGATCATGTTATACGTATCTGCATACAAGAAACTATACTTATTCATGGAAGCAACAACCAAACCAGTATTCTCATATATCCACTGTATCTTGTACAAATCTATGCATAAATAAAAAAGGGTTCCTTGCGTAAAAAGTTAATCCTACGTAGGCATGTTTTACTTACTTAACACTTTTCTAGAAGAGTATAAAGTAAAAGGCGAGTGATTCCTTATGACAGGATTAGCATTCTGTAATCATTGGATTTCTGTGTCCAACAGTCTCAATCCTACTTAAAACGAGCTACTTTACATTCTCACTGTAAAATACAAAGAATCTTGGCACTACTTGTACTTGCAATGCAAAAAACTGGTGCTATAGCCATTTATTTTATAACTCTACTTTTCTTACAAATTAATGAAAAATTAAGCATTTAAAATAATTTTTTTTGTGATTGTAAGTGACCCAAATTAAACGATAATAAACCGGACAAGGCCGGAGTAGAGAAGTGGTGCAACTGAAGTGTTATCGTTTTTATTCCTACAATTATTTGCTCCTATATGTAAACGCATCAAATCCCAAGGCTTTCTCGAAGCCCCCTAATTGATATGATTTCGTATCCGCTGTCAGGTCCCGATTAGTGCAAAAAATTGTTACACTTTTATCTCTAATCATCCTCCACTTCCCACTACCACTGCAGGTTTCCCAAAATGTCATTTTTAAGTTGCGCGGATTGTAATTACTAATTAGGTAATGTGAGACTTTATTTTATCTTTGTTTCTCATGTTAAAAGCACATTTGTAAAGACATATAGAGTATCACATAAGCATAATCTATAAATGCGTCATTGAGAGTTTTCAGTAATAATAGGTTCAAGCGTTACATAAAATATTACTTTTTCCTACTAATAGTTACTCTAGTCAATAGTTTTTGTTAACAGTATATATACAAGAATCTATTGAAAATTTACAATTAAGCGTGTTATATATCTCTAGAAATATATAACTAGAATTCGTAGTAATTAAAACTAAAAAGGTTCTACTAATAGTTTAGTAATCAATGATAAGAATGGCATCAAAAATTCTCTGAGTCAGAAGAAACAAATTTTCAACGAGAACATTCTCACTAAGGATATAAAAGGGACCATACCTAAATTTCATGGCAGCTATTGATTTAGCCTCTAAGAAATCCACCTTACGCTGTCGTGTCTTAAACCCGTAAAAGTTGCGACGAGCCTGTATTTTATTTCTCCTGATTACTTTCTGAATTTGTTTTGAAAATCCAGTTGGCACTACAATACCAAACAGGAAGAAGGCGAAGGGACCTACACTTCCTAAAGTACCAAGCACTAACACGGATATGTGCTCTGTTTTGAAACCTTTTACAATTACCCAAATACATCCAACAACTGTCCAAAAGCAAAATGTAAGTAATAAATATATTACTACGTAGAAAAAGCGATCTCCAATCTTATACGTGAGTACTAAATTGACATATAATTGTTTAAACTTTTTGTGAGTGTTGATACTGAGCTCTAGAGTTTTAATAATTATAGACATGCTCTCACAGAAAAGTAAACATATGGAAAAACACATTGTTACCGACCTGCCAACCTCCAAAACCAAAGGAAGAAGAATTCCTACTCTTATAAAATAACCTAAAAATGCTGAGTCAATTTCTCTGTACATTGAAATAGGAAATAATTCGTAACCAAGAATAAAGTAGATTGCATCATAATCTGTGATTAAGCATAGGAAAACTGTTAGAAAAGGCAAAATTACCAAAGTTGTCTCAAATGCGATGAGAAGAAAGCCGTACTTGTTTTCCTGTTCAGAAAGTTCAGGATGTGTGTACTCTAAAAATTCACACACACATGTTAAAAAACTACAAATAACTTTGAAAAGTTGGAAACGGAAAGTCTTTTTTTCTGATAAGCTTTTAAATATTAAAATTTTGATTTACCATGAAGCAGCTCGCATCCAATATGACGCATTCGGTTAACGCAGTAAACATTTTCCTTGATAGTCCTGAGAAATATTTGACCTACTACGGAGGCACCAGACAATGCTGCTGATGCCATGAAGAGTAGAATGAGATTTATTCGATGAAAATCTTTATGCGGTGAAATAAATGCGTACATTATAGCCGCATATGCGTTTACCAAGCCAAAGAATCCTAATAGAATAACTACCAAATACCATGGAACCCATTTGTAGGTGGAGGTTTGAATGGCTAGTTCATCTTTACCTGATATCCACCTTACTGGAAATGGATAAATCCAGAACCAGAGTAGTTTGTGCAATTCAAGTGCGAATTCCTGGAGTTTAGTTAACATTTTCACTGTTTAGTGCACCAACTTTCAGTTCTTTTATGTCGTTAATTTTATGGTATATGGCTTTGAAAGAGGTGGGAATAAAGTTTGACTTTCACGAAGAGCAGATATAAAGCAACTTGCAATTTTCCACATAAATTTTCTCCACATCAGCGACGTTAAAAAATAATCGATTCTTCAGTATTGATATATGCTAATCGATCGATCTAAGCTTTGAAAAAGAAGTCAATTTTGATATTTTTTAAGCAGCATATATATTTTCAAGCATGTTGACAATATTAAAATGTACGTTTGCCTTTATATTTTATACTTTCTTCATTTTAAAAGGAAATATTAATCTCTTTAAAATTCAGTATATTGATCGTAGCGAGCCTTGTTTTTTGTCGGGGGTTTCCAACAAAAAAAACTTTCAAGCCACTTATTACTTTTTTATATTACTTAACAGAGAAAATATTTTCAACACAATTCGATGTTTTAGTTATTTACATTCCATATTCTTTTAACTATTTCCAAAAGAAACCTCTCAAAAATAATAGTTCTGTTCTATTATAATAAGGTTTCCGAAATTTATATGAAGGACTGATAACACAAAAATAACATATTATCAGCGAATTTGAGACATTGCAAAGATATTTATGGGACATTTGTGGAAAGTAAAACATTATGTTGGTAAGCGAATATGACTTTGTCTGGGGGAATCCCATTGCGATGGGATAAAATGGAATCTATTAATCAAAACCTATAGTGAGTTTGGTTAAGTTCATCATTCTAGTTTGACGGCTTTAAAGTAAAATTAAATAATTTGACTCTTTACCTTGAGGACATGGACCGATAAGTGAGTTTTCGGTTTGAGATAAATCAGTATAAATGGTATAGCTAAAATATGTAGAATTAAAATCAGAAGGGAAGCATATACAAAATTATGCAGACTGAAATTGAAGGGACATTAGATAAGAAAGAACGGAATTCTAAAACATCTTATTAACATACACCATAAAAAAGCAAATCTTGGGTTTGAGTCTCAAAGAAGGGTTGCTTGTTGCTTACAAGAACAAAAATTTGGTCTCAACCAGATTAGGATTGAGAAATAAGTAGCAATGGAAAATTCCACGAAAAAGGGTAACAAAGCTCAATGACATTTTACATAAAAGGTATGGTAAGCATGGAATACTGCTTTTAATCCTATGGGTCAGTTTCTCGGAGAATCTACGTATCGTTTGCTATATTTAGTTATCACGACCGGTGTTCCTTTCTAATTCTTTCCATTTTTTACACATGTTCATATCCAGTAACTAAATCCACTTCTGAAAACCATGGTGCACAATTATACATGAAAGGCACGCACGCAGACATTATTCCTAGTGCATGTTTTCAACTACAAAAACTGTGTTTGAGCTAGCATTCAAATTCACTTCTTCAAAATCAAATTCAGGTTGGATCTGTTTCCTTGAGCATCAACTCTGTCTGTTTCTCGTTCCAACTTCCCATTTTAAAATCTCACTTGCAAACCTTTTCTGACGCCATTGACAAACCATGAACACTTTCACAGTCGAAAAACTTTCACTCGTGGTAATAGGGTTGATAATTTGCCTACTACTTCAAAACTGTGGAAGCAGTCCTCATCATCATGAAAACCATCGTGGTGGTGGTTCAGTTGATACTGGTTGTCGTTGGGGTGTTAATGGATGTCCTGGGGTGGTAAGTTAGAATATAAATTTAGTTTGACGTTATAAATTACCCGAATCAATTTTAAGGATTTTGTCTATTTTTTCCAAAGCAATTATGTGAACCTCTGAAGACGGAAAGCGAGGAAATGGTTTGTAATCTGGATAACAGTTATTCTGATATGGCTGACTGCACCAAACGGAATCAAGTGGTGACCTGTTGTTCCGGATCTTGCAGCTGCTGTGCGACCAATCACGACCCTAATAATTGCGAAAATGAATGCAGCGAAATTATGGATTCATCCCGCCAACAAGGAAACAATGGCTCTGCAATAGTTGCAAAATGAAATATGACCGAACACGTTATGAATCTGACATGAGCAGTTTCATTTACTTGATATAATATTCCAATATACGTTATAGTTTTGTTACAACTTTGTTTGTAACACAACACTATGAAAGTGAGCAAGAATAACAAAATTTATTATACCACTAGTTATACTAATAATACCTTTTATAAACTTTTTGAAATATTTGAATATTGATGATGTTTTAATGTTTGGCGTTGGAATTTTTTAATAAAAATTAAATGAATATTGATGAAAATTCATAATATGGATGGGTGTTGAGAAAATTGTCCTTCAAGCTTTTCACAAGCAAAATAACTAAGAGGCTGGTTGAAAATGGTGAGGGGTTTCTAATATCCTATCCTGATTATTATTCGAAGCATCTTGATTATTACTCAATTGATTAATGTATTTTAGTCAAACATGCAGCGTTCTGAGTTACAGAACTCAGTCTGAATTACTGATACGCTTTCGAAAGAGATCGCTCCTTTTTTTTCAACTCTTTTTTTTGGGCAGACGTCCGAATATGATAGTTCAAACCTTAATATTTTTTAAATATCAAGTAAATTTGATATTACAAGAACGATAAAAAGTATTCTAAATGGAGGCAAAACAACTTCAACACCACCTGAGTTATGGATAAGATGAAAGAATCTTGAGCATAATTTTTCTTAACATTCTCACGATTCCCCAAAAACTCCTTGACCTCCCGTTTTTTCGAGCTGCCATCCTGAATAATGAGAAATCCACTTATTTCTTGAAAGCTTCTTATCCTGCTCGTTGACACAGATTCCTACAATTCAGTTCAATTATTTAGGCCTTCAACAATTCACAACAAAGTTTCTAACTCGCCTCAAACGGAGCAGTTTGATCGGGAACAATTTTTGATGATGTATTTCTGTTGCAACGATTGAAGCAATACTAAGAAAACTCTGCAACCCATTTATGAATTTCAATCCATGAATAGTTTTTGTCTTACAATTATGTTGAATAAAGCTTGAACACACGACTTCTCATAAAAGATGCATTAACTTGGCCGTAAATATTTTCCTTGGATGAATGTGAAAGATTGCATTTATACATATCTAACTGGATGAGAAGAACAGTTGAAATTTAAATTGTTGGCTTTAGATCTAAACTGTTTACTATGTTGATTTTATTGCCGAATCCTTTAATTAAAATTGTTAAATATAAACATCACATTGCTAATTGTTATCGTTACAATGCCTTATTTTGACATATTTTTGCTTTCTTATGCATATCATAACCAGAACGGTCATAAAAGCAGCTGCACTGTACTACCTTGTAAGACCCTTTAAGCAACACCTCTTCCAACTGGGGTAACAGCTCCCAAATATTGGACTTATAAAGGCGGCGCTCAAGCCCCAAAAGTTTATGACATTTCCGACCTCCTTAACCTTTGGTTCGGGCTTATCCGTACCTTCACACTCATCCCATTTACCATATGATCGTCAGCTTGCAGAGGGTCTTTAGGGGTAGAATGAAGTCAAGGCTCAGGAGCCCACCGTTTCCGTGTAATCAGGTTCTGGAGACACGGTAACAGACGCAAGTCTTCGACAAGAGCGTTCCATTATTGCAATGAATTGGAAAGGTCAAATGAAGCGTCGTAAGCGACACTCCACCTTTTGTTTGTAAAGTTTTAAAATTCGTTGACAGCTACCAGCTTCCGGAAAGCCTGAAGGAAAAACTCTGAAGGTTGGGACAGTTTCCAATAAGTCTCCGCAGCCCGACTCTCGTCTTCCACAGTGCGAATTTTAGGAGCACACAAAGCTTCTAAATTTGGACGATGAATTCCTAGCAAGTCACTAAATCCAGTATACTTTTCCTGTGCCCACTTGCCATCCATCATTTCCAATCCCAACTTTTTAACGTGGGTGTAGGTATTCAGCAACGCGCAAAACAACTTCAGATCGGGCTTCCTCACTCCGACCTTTAACACTTGGAGCTTTGGCAAAGGTGGAAATCGAGGAACCCTCTCATCACGCGTAAAACTATTTGACACAGTTACATTCAATACTTTCAGATTTGAAAAGTTTGAGCACCTTCCAGAGATTGTCTTGTACCTGCATTCGGGGATTGATTACCAAATATGAGGCCCAACTGTCCGAAGCCAGTTTCGAACCCGTCTCCAAAACCAAATGTTGTCGGCAGTGGAGCTAGCCTGCCGAGTCAAAAAGGGAGATGGTCCTCCCATGAATAAAGAGGGGAATTGGGGAACTGATATTAAAAGTTTTAAAGCAATATTCAGGGTCTGTTCGCCTGCAACGTCTGTATCTGGTTATGGGTTTGGTGCAAACGTCGTCGAGGTGGTAGTGGCAAGGATGGGTGTCCATAAACGTGTCGACCCCTGATCTCCACGAGGAACACACCAAGCGGAGCTCGAGGAGGCGGTAGAACAGCCCGTGGTTGGGATAAGGTTGCGTTAGAAAAATCCCGTTTTTGACGAGGATCGGGAGCACCTTAAATCAAATGTTGTTTTGATGAGTTTTGGTTATTTTTATAACAATTTAAAGAATTTCAATTGAAATAAATACCTGAGGGAAAATATAGTGGATTCTTTTTGGTTGTAACGCTTTGCGAAAAACTAGGGACGATTTGGCACAGTTGATTTCAATCCAAATCCCGAGGAGATTTCAGCTTGTCAAATATGATGCACCAAACATGTAGTCAGTAATACAATACAAGAAATAACTTTGACAAATGAAAAAAAATAACGTGAGCACTAACTACCTACCTCCATTGGAAAAATTTCCTCCGGAGCTTTCTCCAAGGCGTTATCATCATCATTTCGTTTCTTCAAAGTGTGAATGCGTTGGGTTTCCTTGTCACAAGAAGTAGAAGCAATTGGTGATAAAGAGATGTCCATTTTATGTTATAAAACTTGTAATCACAATGTCGCTATTAAATTCAAGTTGTGATGTTTTTAATGTAATAGCATAAAAAACTTTAACTCGAAGTTATGTTGCAAAACAAATATAGAAAACATCTGACACAATGAACAAACCATATTACGGACAGATCATCAACATCAAATCAAGAGACTATAGAGCTGCTCAACTTAAAAAAGTCTTCCTTTTCATATGTAATGCTGTGAACGGCAATGATTTTTTGCTTGGACCCTAAAAACTGGTTTGCTATGTATCTGCTCGTGTAAAAACGCCATACAAAGTGAATTTCCTATAGATCCATATGCAGCGTATGCAATTTTTGACCAAACAAGATTTATGTGGTGAGTTTTGCCATGCAGCCCATGCAGGATCAGTCATAACATCATATAAAGCAATGAATTTAGTGCCATTTAACCAGTAATGTAACATTGATAGTCTGAAACGTTTGTATAATGTTTATAAATTTATAGTTTTATTCATGAAGTATAAATTGTATAATCTTTATTACAAAAATTATTGACTACGAGAATATATCACAGACAAATACTTAAAACATAGTCTTTCTTCATCATCATCACCAATCAGTCAAGTTTAGGTTTGTTCCTCTTTCCAATATTTATGATACCCTGAGCGATCGTAGTAGCAAGTGTTCTCGTCGCTCAAAAATCGGTCCTTGAGTAAAACCTTTTCCAACTGGGGCATTAGCTTCCACACATTTGATTCATGGAGACGTCGCTCCCACCCCAAAAAGTTTATAACATTTCCGACCTCCTCATCAGTCGGTTTGGGTACTCGTCTTCTATCCACACCTCCTAAATCAACCCCTAGCACCGTCAGCATTCGCAAGTTTTTGAGAGGTAGAATACAATCAATGCTCACAAGTCCCAAACTACGTCCCGCATCAATGCTCAGCTTTTGGAGGACAGGTAATTGAAGGAAAAGTTGAAACTGAGCATTTCCCATTGGCCTTGGCACTGCCAATCTCAAATGAAGCGTGTTCACGTTTGTTCTCATTCCCAAATCATTTAAAATCTCTTGAAAGCCAGTGGAACTTCCAAAATATGGAACTTGCAGAGAAACACTTTGAAGAGTGGAGTAGTTTCGTAGATACCGTCGTAGCTGAGCTACCTCCCTCTCACATTCGGTTGGGGGAGCACAAAAGCCTTCCAAATTGGGACGTTTTATTCCATCCAGCAACTGATTCGTGGTGTTCTTTTCCAGTCGACAGTTTCTTGGGGTGTACTGAAAGCTCATCAGCCCCAACTTTTTGATGTGGGTGTAGGAGCTCAACAACTGCAGAATAATTGGAGGGAACTCCCTCCAACTCGGGATTTTTAACACTTCAAGCTTTGGCAGTAGTGGTAAAGGTTGAGTGGAAAGAGCTTCGGCTGAATTATCAACACTTATGAATTTCGCACAAAGCACTTTCAAATTAGGAACTAACTTGAGCACAGTTCTGAGCTGCTCTTCAGTTGCTGTTCCCACGCTGTCGATTTCTAGGTAGCAAATATGTTCACCTACTTTGGAAAGTGTGTCTCGAGCCCCGGTCCAAAACGAAGTGAGATGTTCAGCGGTGGTAACATTATGGTCCTTGAGCGATATACTTCTCCCATGAAAAAATAAAATGTGAGTGAACCTGGCCACCAACCACCAGTCAGCGACGTGAACCTAGCCACCAACCACCACTTGCGTGAACCTAGCCACCAGCCTTCAACCACCACCCACCGTGAACCTAGCCACCAGCCTTCAACCACCACCCACCACTTGCATGAACCTAGCCACCAGTCTTCAACCAGCTTCAAGCGAGAGAATCCTGAATGTCTTTTTTTCAGTTTAGGAATGTCAGATATTTTACCAAACCTAAAATTAGATTTGTATAACGATGAGATATACTATAATTATTAAATGCATTATCAGTAAACAAATTCCCATAAATTTTATTTATTCATTTATTGCCGTGCAAAATGCTTGAATGTAGAAAGTGATCGCAAATAGAGAATATATTCGAAAAACGGCATCACCCAGATTACAAAATATTACCCTTGACTACTAATTAACCAGGAGTTAACTAATAATGGCCAGTAAAAATGAATTATCCGTGTACTGCATGCACATAATGTTGTTGGCAAAAAGTGGGAGGTAAAATCCTTTGGTTACCTCTCACTTTGGTTTAATCGAAAATACGTAAAAACAACTATTTCCCCGACCGTTTCAATACTACGGGCCGTGATTGCCGTGTATTTTAATGGACTTAGTTTACATTAGAAACTCAAACTGTTTCATAGGCCGCAACTGTAAGAAAATAGACTACCTTTCAACTGCATTTAATTAAAACTTAACTCGTACTACTAAGCTATGTACATGACGTAATAAAGACTGCGCGTCTACCACAAAAAGCATCTACTATACAATACATTCTGCTTTACACTATATTTTACACCTTTCATTTCTATATTATACGTTAATTTTTACATTATTTTACAAATAAGTTATTTATTTTTAAATATTATCACTTCACCAAGAATCTACGCAAATAACAGTTTCAGTTGTACAAGATTTTTAAATGTCAATGTAAGAACTTTTCTATTACGGCTTCTTGATAAGCCAGACAGTACTCAGAGAATGGCCCTCTCCGGCTGGTTGAAACTTTTGAAGTTTCTCACTCTTAATACCGTCGTATACAAATCGCTTACCTTTATAGTAAAACACAGTAGTGTAGTGATTTTCATTCAGTACCGTTGGTTAAAAGCCAAAACCATTTCCCGTGTTCTCCTCAGTTAACACTTATCAACCATCAATTGTTGCTCATATTCTTCAAATATCACATTACTCCG
>LJIJ01004013.1:0-16436 GCA_001718145.1 Orchesella cincta
CGGAATAAAAGTGTTGATGTTGTGTAAAGAATGAAGGTAGGATGTTCTCATGTACAGTGGCGCAACGGTTCCAGCGTTCACAGTCAACGTTGACTGAAAATGAGAAAATAGGTTATTTATCTTTCGAGAAAGAGAGTTGCCGATGACAGTCGCGGGCCTTTAGGTTTAGCTGGGCAGCAAACCATGCTGGCCAAATTTGTAGCCTTTGTAATAATTAGAAATCAGAAGCCTACGTTAAAGTACATTAAATTAATGAATATGAGTTAAATTGAAAAATATGCAAAATTTGAAGGTCATAACAATACAAGGAAACAAGATAGCCTGCCTTTTACGCGAAGCTTGAAAACTGTGAGGCGTAATTTTTGCAGTGCAATATAAGTTGGTGAAAAGGTTTTATTTAAATAGCTAAAGAAGAACCAGGGTGAACTCTTGCAGGTTCATTTACTTGGGTACTTGGATACGCTTCAAAATTAGCTAGACAGTCGTTCTCTTTTTTAGGTTGTTGAAAACTTCAAATGGAGAGTACATGGAATTGGTTCTCCTTGAATGTTTAGTGGAACTTGAATTTTCTAATGAATTTACCTCGTACTTTGGCGGTTTTGCAGGAACTAGAGTAGGGCAGATTGTCAATCCCTTTGCTTCCTTATACTTACTTTTTCTGTCCTTCTATAATGTAGTTTTTCCATTAGCCAAATTATTTAATTTTCAATTCGGACAAACAATGTAGTTTTCCGTTTACAAGTCAGGTAGTAAAAACGAAATCATCATTGTGGTAGTATCTTCCAGATCTTGCAAATTTGCCATTTTCTTGAGTTCTGTATTTGTATTGCAAATTGGTGTTTAATTTCAGTAAATGTATTTGAAACATTTAGGAGCAATAGTTTTAGCCACAGCCAAATGGCTCGATGGCAGAACGATATTTAAAAAACGCGTTTATATCATTTGGTCGGGGCATAAATACCCCCGGCGCAAGGAAGTAGTTACCGACTACTTTTAAAGATTTGAAGCAAGCTTTGTTAGGACAACGGATAAGACTTTGTCGTGATTTCCAATGACAAATGTTCACAAGGAAAAACTCATGTAGTAAGGACATGTTCATAAATGTAGCCATTGGAAAGTGAGTATTGTATGACAAATAATCAAACTGACTCGGCATTTCAGATGGTACTGTATATTTCAGTCATTTTAAATTGGAAAATATTGAAACTCTTTCAGGTTTTGAGATCCTACTTTATTGTGGTTATACATTCATATTATTATTCGGCTAAAGGCTGAAAATTTACTCGACCAGTTGGCTTACCCTTGACTTCTTTATTGAGAAAAAATAACTAATTTAAAACAGGCAGTTACGAAAATGAGACTTTACTGTTTTTGAAGAAGTTCCTTTTCAATATTTTTATTTCAATCTTTTCCCTACAATGTATATCAATATCATGTTTAACAATTTATTCGTGGGGACTTGGATGGCTGGTGAAACCATTCCAGTATTGACCGCTCTCTGATTTTGTGTTCAATATGGACTTGGAATCTCGGGTTGATGAGAGAAAACATTTACTCTTCTCTGCCTTCTCTACATGATATTTTGAATCGGATCCGACGGAATGCTTTCGGTTTCCCTCTTCACATATACTTTTAGAGCGGCAACTTCACATCCATTAAAATTTGAACAAATACTTATATCATGTGATTTGCACAAAAACTCATTTTGTGTGCGTACAATGTTTACTCCGGGCCTTTGCCATCTTAGTGTCGGCTTAAGCAATCGTGTAATTGAAAGGAAGTCATGGCACAGAAATATTAGTAAGTATAAGTATACACAAATTTATGGCTTGAAACTCAAAAGGGTAGGCAATGCGTATTGCCCTGTGTATTATTGTTTGCCCTTTCTCACATGGAGAACCTGCTGCATTCGCCTGAAACATAGTATTAGGTGGGAAATTAATCACGAAAAATATTGGCAGACATTAGGACTCTCTGAAATCTTTTTCCGGATCAAATAATCGTTGGTTTAGGATTTAAGATCTAATTATTTAAGTCTTCGGTCCATTTTCCAAACTGTTACTTTTGGAGTGCTAACTGTTGTTGTTGGAGAATGTTGGAGAAAATTTCACACCCGTAAATGCGTTCTCAAACAAAGTGTCAACCGGGCTTACAATGTTGATGAGGTGACTGAATGGATAAAGTTCTCGGTAACAGTAGATGACATTTTAAAAGAGTTTATTGTCTAGCTTTCGGAAGTCAAAAAATCTTCCATCATCAGGACATCACTGCCGTTACCCTTTTTATAATGGTTGAAAATTTCGAATGGAGAGAACGTGGGATTGGTATTTATCATGATGCTCCTTGAATTTTGCTCGAACATTTCCCATGAAGTTGTCTCGTACTTTGTCAATTTAGCAGCAACGCAAGTCATGCAAATTCTCAATCCCATTGGTTTCCTAATATTTACTTTTTCTGTCCTTCTGCATAAATGCGGTGAAACAATGTAGTTTTCCAGTATTTTTTGTTAGGTTCGTCTTTAAAAAGCGGTTTCAACAGCGATTCACGTATTTTAATAGAGTTTATAGAAACAGTTCCTATCTTGTAGCTGTGTATTCAATGTAATACACTCAAAATTTAATTAAATACACATTCAAAAGAACTAACTAGCATCCCACGACATCACCTTGGCATTCCTCTACATTTAATTTTCGACTGAGGAAGCGAGCTTGTAAATACTTTTTTATTTTACTTTTTGTGGTTGGATTGATTTGATGTAGTGCAGAAGGCAAGAGTTTGTTTGCAAACATGCCTGATTCGAAGCAAAAACTTCATTAGATATATGTCAAGTATATGTCATATAATCGTTAACGATAAGAAAGTAGCACCCAAATGAGTTGATAATTAGGGCGTTTCTAGATTTAGCAGAAATTATAAGACATTATGCCTTGACTCAATGTAGGGAAACTATATTCGTTGGTTACAGAATTATTATTAAGTGCCTGGAAACTTACCAAACGAAAGGGTCGACAACGTAAGTTTTTCCTGAACTGAGGAACAACGGTTCATCGCGGCCCGTGGTAGGCCTTTTAAACAATTTCATACATTGAGCCAGCACAGTTGAGATAAAGTGGGAGACGTTTTCGTGATTTTCTTTCAAAACATTGAAAAGGGAGATGCAGAATCACTGTATTCAGAAATGCATCATATGCTAATTATAAACTAGGGTTTGGCGTTTGAAATCGTATCGTGTCGTTAAGATATTGTGTTAAATATTTACGCTTCTTCCAAAATGGGAAGCCAATGTATCTCTTTCCAGTTTGGACTAGCGTTTCTTTTATACTGTCACAATATTTTTCAGCCAACGGTCGAAAATGTACTCAACCAATAGGCTCACAATAAAATACTTTATACGAAATTTTAAGCTTCTGCATGAAGCTGTGAAGTTTTGTTCAATTTTCCTTCGAGTGTCAATTTTGAATATGAATTTGAACACCAAGAAAATCCATTTAACTTAAATCTTGGGAGCTTTCTATATGTGAATTGCAAGGAATTCAAACGCCTTAAATACATTTTGAAAACATGCAATTTTAGTTTATCAATAAATTGATAGGTTCTAGCACACGTTTGGTCGTTTATGTCACCTTTAATACTGTTTCTAATTGAGTTGATATTTATAAAATCTTCCGATTGTAATCCATTTAAACGGTCCGTTGATTTGAGAAAATGTTTTCCTCAGGCACGTGATAGGAAGATATTTATTACTGCAACGTTCTCACAGACTTTCAAATTTTGTTGTTTTGGTCTTTGCTACAACATTTTCAAAACTGGTCAGAAACACAGCTTTGTGTGTGGTTTCATTTCGACGATGAGAAGAAATCCGTATTGGATAAAATGTTACCCCAACAAGAAACAATGCAGTTTGTTAGAAAATGGAGGCTTATTGTTCCCTTGCGCAGTTCTTGCTATGTGTCTGGCTTGACATAAGCGGGTGACCTAAAACGGAATAAATAGTAATTCTTCTTTTTAACATACACGAGGGTTTCCTAGAGACCTTGGTTAAGCTCAGTGAGAAACCGTGTTCTCAATATAATTAGCTCTTATAATAATTAGCAAGTAGAAACCTACGTTAAAGTAGATTAAACGTGTGTAAGCAAATTTAGGGAAGTTTAAGGTCATTACAACTTGAGCAACCAACGTAAGCCACCTTGACACAGCTTTTAAAAACTCGGAGGTACATCCTCAATCATTGTGTCAGTAAACTTCAAAATGTGCACGACGATATGTTGACGATGTGGCTAATGTAATAAAGAAGGATCAGTGCAAACTGTCACTGGTGTATTTAATTGAGAACTTGAATACCTGCAGTACGAGCTACACAGTTGTTTGAAATATTGAAAACTTAACATCTGTAGACAGGGAACGAAAGTCTAATACTTCAACCTTACAAAAAAATAAACGTAGTAAACCTCATTTATATTTAAAAGTTGAGCTCCATAAATTCATGTTTATCTTATACCATAAATGCAGCAGTCAAATGTCGAATGGAAATCAAGAATAGTCATAGTCACAAAAGTAGTGCAACAAGAGCAAGCAAAGTAGTTTGTCTTCTTGGGCGATTTGCTTGTTTATATGGAATGCACATGAATCATTTACACAGCTAAACAGTAAAAGTGCACTCTCCAGGTGATAGAATGCATACAGGCAAAAACAGAGCATAGATGAATATTTTTTGCTGAGACTTCTGAGAGTGTGTTTATTCCAATTGGGTAATCCAAGTTCGTACTCCCAATGACTTCCTTGTACCATCTTCAAACTACGAAGAAACAATGTAGTTTTTTCGTACGTCGTAATTGAAAATACATCAGCCGTAAACTACGGTATCAAAACAAGCTTAGACTAGTAATGGTTTAACCATGATTGTAGTGCAGTCTGAACACAAAGTTGTCAATTAATATCTCTTACTTATTGAGAGAGCTTTTGCTGTCATTTCGACAAGACGGTATAATTAAGTGACGAATCAAACAACTCTGATAATTAATACTTTTGGAACAAATATCCCTTGTATGCAGGGGACCTGTGAAACATTTTTAAAATGTAGGAATTGTACATCCGTCATTGTTCTGTTGTGTATTTCATGCTAAAATTTTCCAGATTAAGGAATCTGAAAAGTTTTTTTTAAATGTATGAATTGACTTTCCACAGACTCGTCTTGGCACTATCGTTTTGTCAAATAGTTAGTTACAATGTAGGAGGCGTAGGTCGAAAGTCAGTATTGGGTATGTGTTCAAAACATGATAGTTTCTAGTTTATTTGATTGAAAGTCCTCCCAGGGAGTCTTTGCTATAATATTCAGACGTAAATGAATAGAGCACTGCAACGTCGTTCATTTTATAATCTATCAAAGTAACTAAAACCGAACGTTCTCAATGTAGACGAACGTCTGGACATGACAAGTATTTAGAAAAATCAAATGTTATTAAATTCATTTTTACATGTTTCCTGCTCGTTTTATCGAAGTTGGCTCGGACGACTGTAGGATTTGCCTTGCGTTCTTATGAATTTTATTGTCAATTGAAGTAGGAATCTGTTTGGCTTTCTTTTGTTTGGATGCGACTTACTACGGAAGCCTCACGGTGTTTGTGAATTTTAAACGGCAAAAAATACATTTCTGAAGATAGTGTTGAGAAAGTCGCGCTAAATTTTGTATGGTACTCATCGAACTGGTACACATGCACCGTAACTAATTTAATTTATATTAAATGCGCACCAACCTGTGCGCTGTGCTGTATTTTGCGTACTTACGATTAGGTAGAGGTAATTGCATTACAGTTATACATGGCATACCCGTTCGGCTCTGACAAAATAAAAATAATGCTGTTGTAGAAAGCAAATACATTTAGCGATGCATAACCAGATAATAAAATATAATAAAATACATGGCTGGGTTTAAAGTATGGCTGTCCAATAGAATTAGTAACATTATTGCACAACGTTTCGATGACAATTTACATACTCTAGTACAGGTTCCGGATCTGTATAGTCATACAATTTGAAAGTACACGTTAACTAGCAACTTGATTTGCGAACGTGGATAGTAAAAATATAATATATTGTATGCTCGTTCATCCCAATTTTTAATTTAAATGAAAAAAAAAATTCATCGGAAAGTATTTAAACTGTGATACCATTGTCCAAAATGAAAAATAAAAGTATTAACATTGTAATTTAAAATAAATACTACGTCTTATGAGTGAACCTCATGCCGAATGGATGAATAAATGGAAAAACAATGTAATTTTTCCGTTGGCCAGTAAACTAGTAAAACGTTATCAACGTCAGTGAAGTCTCTTCCAGAATTTGCCATGTACTTGAAGTAATGATTATCTTGGTCATGCCTGTACGGCTTGCTGGACCGTTCTCAATCTGCCCCGGTTTTCATCCTTAGAGTTACTAAAGAATTTATTTCGATAAAAGTTGCGTATAGGCATTTAATTTCCAATAATGGCTATGAATCCTTAATAGTAATCGTTGTTGTTGCCCTGAAATTGTTATATTTAAATTCTCTACATGTAGGAGTCCAAAAGTTCTAATGTTAAGATTGACCTTCTATAAATTAATTTTGAGACAATCATTTCTTCAAACTATCAGTTACAATGTTGGAGGTGCGGGTCGAAAGTCAATAGTAGGCATGCTTTCAAAACATTGATAGTTTTTAAGGGTTTTTACCTAACCCCCCTCGATTTTAGTCTTTGTGGTACTGAATAGAGCACTACAACTTCTCTCGCTGTATTAACTTTTATGTTTCCTATATCAGCAACCCCATTTTGTAACGAAAATATCCCATTATAATATAGTATTACAGAGCATTAATCACAAATGTCATGTTTTCGAACTGCGTGTAATTTTTCATTCCATCATTGCCAATAAAAATGAAGCACGTTATTCAAATATGGAACCAGCTAATAATGGTAGAAACATATTCTACCAAAATTGTATGGGGGTCTGAGGCATTCTATTACTTACGAGGGAGCACATAATCGAGTTTTGTTATTTTGCTAGAACTACTTCCGTTACTCACAAAATTAGTATTTAGGAATTATAACTTATTAGTAGAAATGGTCGAGAATGTAAGTCCTCCATTTGTTCTTGAAATTTCGTATATCGTATTAGGGTATAGTCTAGAACTCCCAGTCGCAGTGATGCCATATGAATATAGAATAGAATTGTAAAGGTTTCAATGAATTGTTGCGTCTTCTAAGGTAACGATTGTACCTAAATATAAATACTAGAATATCGTTTTACTACACTTACCAAACCACTTGTTGTTTGGCTGTTGATTCGTTTCTTATGTGTGGAATGAAATCTTTGGTAGTAGAAACTACGAAGAAATGTGCAACATGTCTACCTGCGCACACAGGTTGCAAAATATTTTGCATGCGATTATTTGTTAAGAATAAATCCCCTATTGGTTTTGTGTCCAAATATTGCAGAGGAACTCTTGAGCTACAGGGAATTTTGATAATGTTGCCGGAAAACCCTGTTTATGGAGTGGCATTAATATTGCACCCAGGTAGTACAGACTATCAATCATTATCGTGCCTTCTTTTTATACACTTCCCTTTCCAACTAACGGATAAACAATGTAGTTTTCCCGTTATCTAGTAAACCAGTAAATACTAAACAAACATCAGTGTAGTCACATCCTGAATTTGAAATTTGTATAGTCTTCCCGAATCGTTTTCACGCTACAGTGTTTTAAAATTCTTCCCTGTTTCCATCCCTAGAGTTGCCAAGGAATATATTTTGACAAAAGTCTCGTATGGTCATTCGATTTCCAATAATGAATTCAATAATGATTTGAATTCTCACTTGCAATCGTTGTTGTTGTTGATCTGGTATGGTCCATTTCCAAGGGTGGGTAATCAGTTGATTAGGTAATCTAATCTGATAATCGGATTGATTGATTAGTTTAATCTTTAATCAGTAATCTGAAGTTGAAGAAATTCTGAAATTAATCAGTAATCAATTAATCAGACGAATTCCTACAAGCGACTTAATCTATAATCATTAGAAATCTATCCGGACTGGAAATCTAATGATTAATTAATCAGAAGATTGATTAATTTTTCGCGTGAAAGACTCGGCGCCGTAGTTGTTTTCTTCCTGTAAGAAAGGTAAACTGTTTTATATAGTGTGTGTTAAACAAATCCAAAACTCCTGCATTCTCATCCATGCTCTCTCGTTTTCGTAACCTGTGTTTTCCTTGTCATTACACTTCCTATTATGAATTTTTGTTCAGCCATATCATATTTAAGAGTTGATTTGAAAATTTACTTGCAATTTTAAGTAAAACTCCTTGTCCAAATGAAGTTGTCAAATGGCAAAAGAGAATCTATACCTTCAGTGCTTGACGGTCATTTTTTTTAAATCGTTCACTCAAGCAGATCTAGGGATGTTGGGAGCGTGTGACGCGAAAATAAAGCGGACTTTTAACTTATTAATGAATTATTCTAGTCATATTTGAAAAAAAGTAATCAACTGTTAGATTAACTAATCCGATTAGTTAATCTTTAATCATTATAATTGGACGAAAAATAAAATACTTAATCAATAATCAGATTACTTTTTCTTCGTAAAATAAACCAATTAATCATAATCTGATTACTTAAAAATACCAAACCTAATCTCTAATCTTTAATCTAAAGAAAATTTTTCATTGATTACCCACCCTTGTCCATTTCGCTTATCGTTATACAGAAATCCGAAGACGTTTTCTAATGCTAAGATGGGCTTTCCGTAAACTAATCTTGAGACTGTCTGTTTGTTAATTCTTATGTCGGAAAATTTGCATTGCCCTTCTGTTTGACCGTCGAAAAGTTAGTTGACGTGATGGAGTTTTAATGTAGGTCTACTTCCAAAGCAATTATAGTGTTGGCATTTACTGCTCGAAAATTTGCACAGAGAATCTTTATTGTACCATTGAGTCGGAACTGAATAGTTTGGAGCACTGCAACTTCTCGCGTGATATAATAGATCCAGCAAACACTCACAGTGTTTGAAAATGATTTTGTTAGTTATAACGACAATTTTTATGGACATTACAATCCTTCAAAAGCAACAGGAGAACGACAGTACAACAGGTGTACAAAAGTAATTTTATTTAGCACCGTCAGTATTAAGCAAACTTGTTGTTGTAAAAAGTTCTCTCAAAACTACGCATATTGTAAACTTAGTTTGCCATATTGGTATAGCTAGCAAGCTAAAGCAAAATTGATGGACCATTACGAGATAGACGATAGTTTCTCTTTTGTTGCAAATTCCAAAGGTATAGTTCTTTGCGAAAACTATTAAACCCTACTGCTTCAACGTACGAAGCATTTATCAAATGAAACACGCCAGTTGTGATGTCTTGTAGAGAATTTTATGTGAAAGTAACCTCGCGTGCATGTATTTCGTCACTTTCATCCATTTTTCGTTCCTTTTTTGCTAATTCCGTTCCTTTTTTCATGAATAAGTGTTTAAAGAACGCTTTGTTGTAAGCAAATTTAGAATTATCTCATAAACTAACCTTGGACTAGGAACATTATATCTACGCCTAGTTCTAAACCTGTTCTAGTGAACCTCGATCTATAAGCTGAAGCCTTTGCTAGGTTCATATTTGCTTAATGATTAGCAATTGTAAAGATTCCATGATTCAAAGCGCAAATGTAAAAGTAAATTTATAAAAAAAAGTATGTCTTAGGGGCCAAGTTAAACTAATAAAATTATTTTATAAAAAAACAATGTAGGTTTTCTCCAGGGTAGGAAAATGTAAAAACATATTATGGTAAAAATGGCATGTATAAAACATGTTAAAACATGGAGAAAAGAAAATTATTTTCTCCATGTGAAATCAATGGAAATATTATTATGGAAAAACTCATTGAGTGTCTCACTTTGCCTATTTGGCTGGCTCTAAATTGAAATAATTAATTCACGGCATACACATTATAAAGAGAAAAACGTGTATTGCCAAATAGGAAGTTGACGTAGAGAGAACCCTTATTCTCATTGTGTCATCAAACTGAGCTTGAATACTCTGTTCCTGTGAGATACACCCTTCAGTTAAAGGTGTCGGGTGGACGTAGTGGATTGTCAGGTAAACCCTAATGTTTAGTTTAATTTTAACATTTCACAGGCCAATTTCTACCCGTGTTTTTACATTAACTATATACTATTTGTAGGATGCGGTTCTCAATTGGCTGTCGGAATTCTCGATATGATCGAATGGTTTTTCCAAAAACGCTACTTGTAACGCTTACTAATGAAGAAGTGTAGAAAGTCAAGATCTTATCATTACGTCAACGATGAAGGGAGTTCACGAAGCTAAGACTGACGCCGTTGCAACAATCCAACAAGATCATTATTATTTGTTTGTAAACTGCGCAAAGTGCGTCAGAACCACATAAAGTGCGTCAGTACCACAAAAATAAGGTGAAATGAATTCAGTAATTAAGTCTCAATTGATTGATAATGTTACTTGCCGAGAACAGCTAAAATATCCTGACTGTCCGATTTCTCCTACAAGTCCAAGTTTTCGTTGATTAATCGACGCCATTATAACTTGACTTTCAGTCGATGAACATAAGTTTCAGTATATCAAAATGAATTTTAACTAATGTATAAGTGTTGAAGATTATATATTATTTGATGCGATTAGATCAGACGTGAACTGAAATCTTATTGAGAGAATTTAGAAAGAACTTATTCCGCTACTACAAGAGAGAGTAAATGATATAAGCTATTGTAGCTACGCTAAATAGTGCCTGTTTTATTGTAAATGAGTTTTTCCATTTATCCTTGAATTTCCATGTTTTTAATAATTTATACATGTCAAAAATGGAGTAAATCTTTTCTCCATCATTTTTGCCAACCCTGGTTTTCTCTTAAGTCAGTTAATCAAGCAAGGTGTTTTATTTCTCTTACATTTGGTATGTTTTGGCTTTTGGTAACAAATTAAAAATTGATCAGAATAAAACATACAACTACGACAGCATACACAAGTGGTTCCAAGCAGAATCTTATTACTCCGTTTAGCAAGTAGCCTAGTTTTCGAAGAAAGAATAGCTAGACCTTTTTTTCGATAACATAGATGTTACAAAATAAAAAGTGTTTAACAGATTTGGTGTAGCTAAGATAGAGGCAGAACAGGCAAGCTTGTCACCATGTTACGAGGTTAAAATTTTTAAAGGTGAATGTATTTGCAAAAATTAGTGAAGGCCCGTTCGTCAACCTGGCAGCAAACATTTGAATTTAACGGTATAACATAATACTCAATATTTTTTTCAATTTAAACTTTCTAAATATGAAATTTTCATATTGTTATGGTATTTAGAGGGGCAGCGAGTCTAATGGCTAGGGCTCGCAACTTAGGTGCGTTGTGTCAGGGGTTCGAATCCCACTGTCGTCAATTCACTCTAAGGCCTCTCTGGCTGAGTAGAGGGGAAAGAGGTGTTGACGACCTCTAGCCGAAACAAGGTACAGAGGGTGATGACTCCCACCCCAGAATTGGAGTGGCAGCAATGCCAACTACTTCTCGAAAAGTCGCGGCTTTCGGGCCATAGTTAAGCGTAGTAGTAGTGATATGGACCTTGGTATTCTATCTCTATCCTTGGAACCTTGCGTAATGGCTAACTGGCAATGAGCTCTAGAATACAAGTAGTGTCTACAGTAAAGAAGCAAAAAAAAATTAGAGTAGAGTTTTGGGAGAGAAGCTGGAAAATTAGTCATTGTGTATCTCAAAAGCGACAATAAGTCACTAAAACAGTACTCCTCGATCTAAATGACTCTAAACTTGCTACAAATAATGCAACCGTTATAATTACGGAATTAAAATCGGAATGGCCAATGCTAGAAACTGCGTACCTAGTAGGTAGGCAGACTGCGAAGGTAATAGCTTTCGTAGGCAACAGACTAGAGCAACTCCATTCCATTTCTCGAATGTTAAGTAACCCTGATGTTATAGAAGGCGAATTATTGTTTAAAATATAAATGAAAATATTATACCATAATAATAATATAATAAAGACTTTGTTAAGGATATACAATGTTGATGCTTAATATTCTTGATTACTTGTGAACGGGTTTGATATGGTTTGTTTGATGCCAGCTTAAGAAAACTTTAATTTAGAGCTCGAATTGGTGTTTCAGATGTGTTATGTAGTAGTAGTCTTGCAATAATGTTTTAGGTATATTAAATATAATTGAAGACGAAGCCATTACAAAACTCAAATCATTTCATAGTGTAAGTTTTTTGGAGCGTGAGAACTAATTTTAGAATATGAAAGCAAAATCTTATTCACTTGTAGTTTTGGTAAGTCGTAAGGACAAAAAATAAACATGTATCTCTCCACTTATATTTATTATAAATATAATAATATAATAATTTAAACAAAGTATTTAAGTGTATCGTGACTAGGAAATAAAATTATACTCAACATATTATAATGTATAATGTTGTATTGAAGCTGAGGAGAAGAATATCATTACCACTACAAAATATTATTACTACATGAAATCCATCCATTTATTTTCTAGAATTACATTGGATCTACAAATTATAGTATTCAAGCACTACACTGATAAGGAATGTTCATTCTTTAGCCTGATGGCTTTGTTAGGCTGCGTTGATTTAATTATGTAATGATGTAAGTGAATGTTTTCACTCCCACTGGGTATTTTAGATTCCATGCTCCTATAATTTAATAAAATATAAATACACATGCATTACGTAACTAAAATTGCTAATTTATGAATTAAATATATTTGCTGGTTTTTCTGCTTTACAGATTTATTTTAATAAAATTTACCGCATTGATTCAATATATAACATCGTTTCGCGATTGTATTAATTACAAAATTGCTGCCTTGTCATCAAAATCATAATTTCAAAAGTTAAAAATTAGTTCCCATACATTAAGTTTTCCGAAGTAATTTTTTGTGACATCGTTTTTTGCATAGTTGCCCGCACGATAAATGTTTTCTTTCCTAAATGCATTTACTAATATTTAATTTATCTCAAATATAATTATTTTTTTAATTACATTTCATGTCTTAAGACGCGATAGAAGCCCTAAAACCTAACACAAACTAATTACACATGAAGACTTAAGTAATTGCAAAGCAATTTTACATACACCCCAAAAAACACAAAGTAATCATATAAAGTGGATGAAGGTTAATGACAGATAGTATCAGATGGTTGAAGTTTGGAGATAAAATTCAATCATTATAACTTAGTTCATTGAATACTTTATTTTTAAAGCTACAAAGCCATGGGGATTGCTGTTTTCATTTCCTGTCTCACGTCATTGACAAGCATCTCCTCCAAGCAAGGTGAGAATCTCAGACCGTATTTCCCCAGGTTCCCTTGACACTTTCACTTTTCTTCGCTTTCTTTCTCGGGACTTCCCTGAAGTTCCAAATTTCCAATTCGCTGTTTTAAAATTCGCCTCTCCTGAACTTTTATTGCGCTATTCTTCAGTTTCCGGTTTTCCTTTAAAGTGTACTTAACCAGACGAGCTTTCACCGACAAGCTGGCTGCAGCTTTTGCAATTCTGAGAGCTTTCTCAAAATTCAAAAGACGATTGGGTGGTTGCAACTCGGAGTCTGCTCCGGTTTGCTTAGCAGCATCGAAACCCCTCAGCATTCTGGAAGTTATGAGGGATTAGAACGTTAATTACACGATGAAAACAAATTCAGTACTGAAATATTATAATATTGTTTTTACCCAGGTGTCAGCCAACGCAAGGTGGTTGGGTATTCAAAGAATTGAACACAGAGCCTGATCTTGCCTCGGATGAATTTGGTATAGCAAGTAGCAGAGTCTGGTTTGCGAATCATGCCCGGCCACAAGGGATAGCCACAAGCAATTCGACCCAACACTAGGCAACCCTCAAAATATCTTTCATGCGGTTTGGGAGCCTATAAACCATAACCAATTGTTTCAATCCAGTTTTTGTTGGATTTACAGTACGTTACATGGTTTGGCAGAAATATTGGCTGTACCTTTGGTAAAACTTGGTGACATTTTGAACTGTTCCCTTCAGATTGTGATTGTTGACCAACCGCAGAATTTGAACAATTGACATCTGTCCTTTCCTTTGCATCAGTCTCCTGAATTTTATCCTTTAAAATGATTTCCTGAAGTTTAGTTGTCACTTCCTGTTGTTCTGTAATTAATCGTATAAATGGATGAGAAAAGTTAAAAATGCTCAAATTACGATTGAGCGCTGTCGTTTTTGAAGTTCAGGTAATTTGTAAACTGTTACCAATTGAATTATTCCTCGTCTCGGAGAATGGCGATAATGAGCTGAATTTCGTTTTTCCTTGAGTCATCTTTTTTAATTAATAACCAATAATGTTGGAGTGTCAATAGTCCTGAATAGATTCAGCTGCTCCCAATCCAAATCAACAAATGAGCTGAAATATGTTTAATCAAACACTTCTTGGCGAATAAAAACTATATTTGTGTGGGTGACTATACAAAAAGCATTTGTGCATGCATAAGGAAAGTATAGGACCAATGAAGGAAGTCGTTACACCGGTGTGCGGAGCGGGGCAACCTAAGATGAAAAACTTCATATTAGAATGGCTGTGAAAACTAATAACTGAGTCTTTTGTGATTCTGAGGATTATGTTCGACCTTTTTGTTAATGAGTTGAACAATAAACTAGTCCTGCATTTTTCTGAAACTTAAGTAATTTTTCCCTAGTCTGCATTAATTTAAAATGAAATTCATCATTTTTACAAATACTTTTATGAGCATTATGATGTTTTGAAATGACAATAAAATATGGACTATTAAGCGATACATTAATTGCAAGTCATTTAATCAAATTTTAGTGAATTTCAACACAATTTTAGAATAATTCAAATTAGGCACAAGGCAAAATAAAGAAGTCATACTACTTAAGTTTCTTTAGCATAGACATAACCACCTCATCCTCACCCGCAGTGGGAGCCACCAGCTCACGTTCACCATCGAAGTGTTTCCACTCATTTATCTTGACTTTTACCAGCTCTTCAAATCCCATTTTCTTTCCAATTTGGTGAATGGCTGGGTTGCTGGACCAGCAAGCAATTAGTGGACACTTTTTTGCTTTCACCATTTTAATCGACCTTCCCCACATCTCTGTCGCCAGCCCTTGCCCACGATACTCTTGAGCGACAACCGTCTTATCGAAGCTGATGAAGTGCTCAATCTCCGGATACTTCCGGATGATGCTTTCCTCGTGTTGATTCTTTGTAGAAGTTGAGCTTTGGCTACCTCTTTCCTGGTCTGATGTACAGGAAATGGTTTATTAATGACGGCCATCAGTAAGACTGCACTTTTAGGTTTCATTGAGTTGAGTTGGACGCCGGCAACCTTAATACAAAGGATCAGATTTCTAAATTGGCGAGTGACATAACCAAAAATGGGGCTCATGAGTAAGAATAAAGTTTACCTTCCCATTTGGCATGTCAAATGCAACAAGACTCAGATTCTGTTCGGTGTACCCATAAAAAGTTGAGTCGGAGAAGCAGAAAGGCGACCTCATTTGCATGTTACAAAAATGTTTATCCAAGGGATCCTCCCTCCAATCATGTTGTCGAATACGAGAGGCAATCGCATGGCAGTGTTGTCCTTGCGCAATGTGAAACGAAAAGTTTTTCCAATCCCCTTCCACCTCCAGGGTCTCCATTTCTCCAACTGGAAGAAGGGAAAATTTTTTATTGGTAATATAAACGAATGCACCTTATATGGTATAAAAAGGAGCAAGTAATTACAAATTAAACACTCAGCTCCTCACTTCTGACTTACAAAAGATTCCATTCCGTTGTGTGCAAAAACTACAGCAGTTTTGTGTTGATGTACCAAATCCAGACTGTATTTTCCTCAAGAAATATGTCCTTGACTTGACTACTGTGTATGATTGAGGTGATGAAGTTGAGTTGACGTGTAGAGTGAGATGATGATGATGAGATGGTGGGAGTTATACCAAAGAACGATGCTGTAGGAAATCCATATAGCCGCTTCACAACGCTTTTATACAAGACGAAAATGATTTTTTGATAACCCGAAACGTTTTGAAGCAATTTATAAAACATGCGTCACTGCAGAAACTAATGAGTTTTTATGGTCTGCGTTTGACTCCGACATCTCAACTAGCCCCAAAGCAGGTTATTTTAACTTCCTTTGAGTCAATATTGTTTGGCCTTTCAAAGTTACTATATATTTGATGAATCATAAAAATTTCGTGTACAGTGAATGCAATTGACGTACGTCATATAACTACAGACCATTTTATTTGAGAGCTTGAATACAAATCATTCATTGATGATGTTTATTAATATCTAAATTATTATGCTAAAATCCAAATAACTACCTCTCAACTCGGAGCATGACGATGATAATGAGACGAGGTTGCGAATCA
>LJIJ01004014.1:0-16433 GCA_001718145.1 Orchesella cincta
TTTCTCATTTCGGAGAATTAGGTGATGTCCCTACAAGCGATGTACTTGGCTTTTAACATTACCACGTCCATTGGTTGTTAGGCAGGGCTTTTACTCTCTCCAGATGAACTAACTGATTCACGACACTCAGACCCAAAAGCAATCCCAGTTTGAACTTCCGGGTCTGAGTAATGCAAAATTACTGGAGCTGTAAGACCAGTAATTGGAAAGGCCGTATTCTGAAATGAAGGAAAATAAACACTTGATCAAGTCGTTCCATAATAATCAAGGACATGGCTTATTAGTAGTTGTGACATGCATCTCAACTCAACTCTATCTTTATCATTTCATACCTTTGCGATTTGAAGAAGAACTATACTATGTTTAACAGCTTCCAAATACTCATTCGCTTTGCTGACTAGATGTCCCATTTCTGGCTTAGATTCTAGTGCCGTAATTTGTTGAATTAGAAGTTGTAAGTAAGCATCTGCTTGAGCCAAACATTGCTCAAATCTGCGTAGGGGCTCGTCAGTAGTTCCAGCCATGTTAGCTGCAAAGTGAAGTGGGAGATAGGAGCCGGGGCGTAATCTAGTGTGCTTTAAAATAGTATCCTCCAGTGCTCTCACCTAAAACATTAATAATTTTTTTAGAGCTGTCACAGAAGAGGAAAGAAAAATGTTTAAAAAGTAAATGGAAACGAAAGGATCGAACTGATACCCAAATTTCTCTCTCCTCTGCATCTTTTGCTTGTAGATGAAACACTTTTGCATCAACAGTTATCGTAAAATTAGCATCTTCTTCATCGTCTATTCCTAAAACAGCTCCTTGAAGGCGAATGCAGCCACGCCTTACACCTCTCCGCATCTTCTCTTTACTCTGCAATGCAGAAAGATTTAATCATATATACAGATTAAACGTTTGTACTCGTTAAAATATTGAATAAATAAAATGAGCTTAGGGTTATTGCGAATAATCTACATATTATCTGCGTTCTTAATCCCTCAACTCATGTATTGGTATTGGTAAGCTGTCTAAAGTATTAGTAGCTTTAGAATTTAAAAACGATAACTGCAGTTACAATATTGCATGGACATGGTAAGAAACTTACCGTATAATATGAGAGCAATCCTGTGTTCTCATCCAAAACAAACCAACGAAACTGCCATCCTTTCATTACATTAGTCCATTTGCTAAGGGGTCCTTCCATTAGAGCAACACCTACTACAGTAGTTAAATTATGCATAAAATTTTATACCCATACATCGTTTACTGTAGGCAAATTCTTGAAGAAATTTGATATACCCGAATTTTGAATTGTAGTCACTCCAGGTATTCCTACGCCGCTTGATAGTGTGGCATTGTTCCGATAGCGGCAAATGGCTGACGTCGACGAAGCCATTGTAATAGTGATCCTTTACTAAAACTCTAAATTATACAGATAAAATGAGGCTCGTGCCTATCATTGTCATACACAAAACACAAAAACACCAATGTTTAAGAAAATACTTGAATCTAGTATAATAATTCTTCATGATAAAAATTGTAATCATGCCAGTTCATAACCTCGCTTTAGCGGCTTAGCCTATAACTTTGCTTCGAAGCTCGATGTTAAAAAATCCCAACAATACCAATGCTGAATCAATGACATTTTTATAATATTACAAAATCTAAGCCGTAAGCTATGAAATTACTGCTCTACAATAAAAACATTGGCTATCAATTATTGTTAAACTTTGTGTTAAAAGAACACTTCCGAATTACTACGTCTCAATTTTCAAGAAGTTAATGTAAGCTTATTCCATTTTGATATCCTTCACTCGACTCCAGTAAAATACAAAGGTGTGGTAAAATTTTAACACACACACGTTATGTTACACATTCCTTATTACCAAAAATTCTCCAGCTACTTTCGTTTCTAATTTTACAACTTTTACGTACCTGCGCTAATTTTTAATGGTGTGTTAAGTTACATTTATATACGAGTATATGACAGCTGCTTACTTGCATACACTCACAAATTTCCTCTATCGCATATTCCATATTCGTATAATGATGATTGAAAGCTCGTCAGTCAGATTAAAGCAACTATGTATAAGGTTTACGTGAAATACAATAGTTACGTCACTATCTGTAACACTTGGTTCGCTGTAAGATACATTCATAAACTAACAGATCATTAAACTCAAGTGTCCATAAACACAGAGAGATGGTCATAGTCTTGGTCCATCTCCCAACAACTCATCATCTCCCAAAACACTTTCACACGACACGAATTGCGATACATTTACAAAGATGCTATCTTCAATTTTTACTTGTTCTTAGTTGACCCTTCTACCTACTCAACTGACGATATCACAAAGCACAGTTAACATAAATGTGGAGACAAGAAGCTACATAAACTGAAGAAGCGGAAGCATGCACATTTTCCACAAAAATAGCATTAAAATGTTTACGTAATTTAATATTCCTACACGTGTTTTTCCACTACTCAACGTGCACTTTTTTTTGCATTACACATCTATCTACCGGAACTAAAAAGTGCATTTATTTTAGGCAACAGCTTTTCAAAACTTTTTGATAAAAACATGCTTATATGCACAAGTTGTTGCAGATGCTGAGTGAGTTGCCCATAAATTAGCCGAGTAAAAAGGTAGACCGCGAGCGACATGCACTTTTTTGGAGGTGACAAATTTCGCAATTTGGCATAAACATAAAAACGGTGTATCCCGACAGTTAGGCAACTCTTGTAGTACTTTTACACACAACCATGTATGTATTTTCTATGCGTGTGTATGTTTGTTGTGCATTAAAGAGAGAAAGTAATCCAAAGAAAGGATCTTACCAGAAGCTTCCAACCAATGCGTCAATGCGGATTTTTAAAATAATTCCTCGACCTTTTGGTGGCAGTGGGGAGTAGTAGTTGGCTGGTTTATCAGCATTGCTGCATAATAATTAAGAGAGAAACTGAATCCGAAAAAAACTGCATCACATATCACATCTCGGAGCAGCTCAAGATCAGATGATCCTGGGCCCTGATATCATCATGCACTAAAAAGACTACAATGAATGGGGAAACGGAAGGATTGAAAGTGTTTTCACGTATACCCAACTTATTAGCCATCCACATCCAGTACTAATGCTGCTAACACTTCCCCATTTCTCAGAGTGATGATGATGACATTGTATTGTATTGGATATGGAGAAAAGGAAAGGAATGAGGATAAGAATTCCGACCAAATGGATAGGGGTATGTGTATTATGCACACGTATGGTTTGGCAAGTGTAATAGTAATGGGTATATATAGTCATACACATTTTATGCTGTAAAAGAATGAGCAAAGACGGTATAGAAAGCTGCACCCAGCCAAGTTACCTTTTTTTATTTGTATTGTTTTGTAGTGTTAGATTTTGTATTGTATATTAATAAGGATACCCATCATCATATGCTGCAGTGCAGAGTAATATGTTTTAGATCGACAAGCAGGTTGGAATTGGAAATGTAGTAGCGTTGTTTCCGTCTTCTGGTTTATGTTCACCTAGTTTGTAACATGCTTAACTTTTTACCTATAGAACCAACTTCAACATGCAATGCGAACGATCAGGATCTTTGTTCGGAGCTCATAATGTATGGAATTGGAATGAATAGTACTGATAAGGATTGTGGTGATTTTGTTGTGGTTTTGATCACTACGGTCATTTTTTATGGACACGCTCCGTATACTGTGGGTATATTGACCTATTCAATTAGAAATGAACTAATCCAAATTGAAGATCTAGCTGTTTTTAGCCTTCGCGTTTTGGACATATTCTCTGCCGAACTTTCCCCTAAATGAATTTGATTTTGGCAATGTAATAATAATGGATTCACGCAGAATTATTCCTGCTTAGGGTGAAGGTATCCAGTAATTTATGTTTTCTGGTCACCTATTGCATTTTCATGAGCAGTCGGCAGACACTCCCAACTGACCCAACTACTAGATTTCAAGTTACAACTTGCAACTACTAGATTACCGGAAATACCAATTGAATGAATTGAATGGTTACTTCATACATAATCGTGCTTATCATGCTTCCATTTTCAGGTGATCCATCAAGACTCTTACGCAACTAGAAAATGTTCATACATTCTAAGATTCTGTATTTCTAGTAGAATTTTCAACCAAGGTGGATAAAACAGATTTCGACTCTAATCAATTAGCTAAACGCTAAACCATTTATGCAGTTTCGACTGAACTCAACAACCAAGACGTTTACTTTACCCTTCTTGTCGAGTACAAAAAACCAAAGCGAAAGAGCTTTTGCAGATGAAGGGGTTATGAGAGATTTTAACTGGAAACCGGTAAACTCCGATGGTTTGCCAACTCAACTTGCAAACATAGAGTCCGAATTGGAGTGAAGACAGGTGACAGATAAACAAAGTTCCGTATGTCTACTCCAATTTGTTTTTAGTGGTAGTTCCCCCGGAATCATTGGATATCTGGAAAGCGAGATTTCAGAACAAGAAGGTCTAGTTTGGTAAGTTTCTCTAATTCTAATCATGCAGAATTCTTCGACTTTGCGTGAAGGGAACACTATTCAAAAGTTAGTTCTTGGTCACCAATTCATCGAAAAATGGAATTGTACAAATTTTAAAGATTCTAATTTTTGTGGCATGAAGGTACGAAGTTTAATTCTTGAACTGACGGAACGTGAAGACCAGCGATCGGAGGAGGCTCTGTTGTAAATCCAGCTGCAAAGAATAGCTTACTTTCAACTTTTCCCGTTACCTAATCACATCTTTCACTAAATTATTCCTAACAATGTAAAAGCGTTTTCGTTGGCTAATCCACGGACGGAAAACTGATAAGCTGGAAGCGACCGGGACCGCTTCTGACATCTTATTTGTCAGCATTTTGTTTTGTACCACGACTGCTGACTGCACTTTGCAGTTGAATGACGATAATGATGTCCCGATCCAGAAAGTCATCAATTTTAAATGATTACGATGGAAAAGCAAGCTTTGAGCCGCAGGAATTTTTAGCAGAGGAGTTTTCAGTTGATGAATTTATTCAGAATAAACGTACTCGTGTGCCATTAGATGTGCTGCGGGATGATTTGGGCAGCCATTTAAAGTTTCTGCGATCATCCCTCATCGAACTGATTAATCAAGATTATGGACAGTTTGTTAATCTTTCTTCAAATTTGGTCGGCCTTGACGGAAGGATTCAAAATATAGTTGGACCTTTGCAACGAGTAAAAAATGAGTTAAATGTAAGTCGAGTGAATAATAATTATTGTAGTAAATTAAATCTTGTCTGGTTTTAAATAAATTCTCGTATTTAATTTAGGGATATATACAGTCTTTGGATGCCAATGTTGAATCACTTAAAGGAGAGCTGAATTTGAAAAGGGAGATTCGTGAATCAAAAAGACAACTCCAACTACATAAAATGGCCTTACTCGCAATTGAATCATCGGAGAAGCATATACGACGAGTTCCCTTAAATGTAGTAACTGAAGAAGATTTTTATGCTTTATCGTCATCCTGTGAAGAAATAGCCAACGCACAGTTCCTTATTCAAAATTGTCGAGACTCGCCAATGTCTTCCGATGTTAAGAAAGTAAAGGCTATAAAAAATTCATATACTAATTACTTTTGTATGTTCATGTGGGGTAAATAATTGACTTGTATTTGTAGAGACTGAATTCTCTGATTGATGACGCATTAACTCGAATGAACGCATTGCTAAAACGTTATTCTGTTAGGACGGATGGGGGTAGTAGCGTTGAGAAAAGTGAATCGCTGGTTACAACCTTGCTCTACTTATACGTAGAACTGCAGAGAGTATCTGAAGCGGAACGGATTTTCGTTTTAAATGTTTTAAAACCCGTCTGTGATGAAATTTTGGCCAAGAAAGGAAATATTGCGTCATTATTGGATGAAGTTGAAAAATTTCTCGTAGATTCTCCAACAATCAAAGTTTCTAAACAGCTGGAACAGTTTTCATGGATGTCGAATTATCATTTTCTTTCCAACTGTGTATTGCCTCATGTAATTGGAATACTAAAGAAGCACTTTCCGCATATTTGGTCGCCTTCCAATCCAGATACTTTCCACTCTAATTGGATACGGTGTGAAACGTTCATCAAGTTTTTAGAAGACATGATGCCTTCCATTGAACACCTGGAAACTTTCAGAGAAACTGAAACACTTAAGGATTTCATTTCCAAATGGCAGTTTCCAGTGTATTTTCAACTCAGGTAATAATATACATATGCATTCTTTGTATTAATTATTTCATGCCTCATAACTTTTCTCCAGGCTTTTCGTTTTGTTAGTCGTTCTATATACGGTTTTGTGTTTTATATTACTTTCAGGTTCCATTCATTAGCCGTTGAACTGGAGTCAGCTCTTGATGATGTAATTACTCCTTGTGCAACTTCTGATTTCAAATTGGATTCAACTCGAATTATGATAAAAGTCCTAAAGCAGGTAATCTATTTTTTTTGTCATTTATCGTTAAATTATTTAAATCAGCTAATGAAAGTTAACTGGTATTCTTTTTTTTGACATTTCAGTGTTGGGATGCTGATAAAGTATACATTCAGTATATTTCTGGAAGATTTTTGAAAGCTAGTGCCTTGATAGTAGCTAGATATATCAAAGCTTTAGAAGCTGAAGTGTCTTCAAAGGAAGATTTAGCAATAACAATGCTTATAGACATTTACTGTGATCTCAAATTAGCCGAGTTAATTGTACAGCAAATAGTTTCAGAAAAGTTACATTTCCAGCTTGGAACACTTTCTTGTGCAGTTGTCAAAGATGCCTCTAGTCCTTCCCTTATGAAGTTACCTGCGGCTGCAGACAATTTTTTGAGAGATTTTCAGTGGCAGCATGGTCGTCAGTTTATAGAAAACCGAATCACTCAAATCACTATTACCCTAAGCTCATCCAGTATTTCATTAGTAACAGAGGTGCCTAGATTATATCGAAGAACTAATAGAGAGCTTCCTACAAAACATGGAGAGTATGTAGAAAGCATATTACAACCAATAAGCAATTTAAAAAATACGGTTCAAAGTTCCCATCAAGGAGAACTATGGGATAGCGTGGGCTTTAATATTGCCAATCAAATTTGTCAGAGGTAAGTATCTATCTTCAGCAGTAAATATTTAATTCTCGGTGGATGATCTAACTAGAAGTACATTTTATACATTATGGTTCTACAGGTATAAAACTCAAGTTGATGAAGTGCTAACATCTGTACTAAGGATGGAGGAAAGTCTGAAACGTTTAAAGAAAGTCAAAGGACAGACAGCAAGCGGGTCAGAAAATAATAAAGTGCTTTCAGATGATGACAAGATTAGAAGACAAATTCAGATAGACATTAATTACTTTACGCAGCAGGTTTGTTCTATGAAAATTTTGCATTTAAAAAAATACTGGTATTTGATATCGAAATTAATCTTGAACTGTTTTATTTTGATATGCTCCACTTTCAGATGCACACATTTTTTCCTTCTGTGGATACTGCAGCATTAGTTAGTATGTTTGACAAAACAAATGGTACATCATAGCGATTTCTGATTTCAATAAAAAAAATTACAATGAATTTTCAACTTTGCTTGTATAAAACACATTATTACGTTTTTAAAAACATCGATCTATCTATTTTCACGTCAGTGGCTTTACGATTTCTGAAAAAATTAATCCGAGTCTTCTGAAGACGAAGAAGATCCAGACGATGAGCCCGAGCCTGAATCCGAGTCTTTATCACTTCCTTTCGGGGTACCTTTTTCTGAACCAGATGAGGCATGCTCTTTGTCGCTTTCATCACTAATGATTCTTTTCAGCGCTTTCGGTTCTGGCTTTCGATCTTCTGTAAACACATAATGAATGACATGAATTTATGTGACATGAGCAAGATAGCCTTGTTATTTCTTCAAGATATTAGGTTGTAAGCTTACCAGCGTCTGATTTCTCGGAATCTGAACCTCCTGAGCTGGCATCTGTATCTTTGCCAGTTTTCTCTTCTACAATGGATTTTAGTTCATCCTCAACATCTTTATCGGCCTCTGGTTCAGGTTCCGCATCAGATTTCTCAACGTCCGATTTTTTCTCTTCCTCCGGCTCTGATTTTTCCTCTTCCTCTTCATCCTCCTCCTGCAAGGGCTCCAGTTCTCTTTCTCGCTTTCTCTGGAATTTGTAATCTGAAGAAGTTAGAGGGACGTGTTTCACACACAGTTTTGTATTCAGTTGTTGGTTCGGGCCACGTGTTCGACGTTTGCTAAGTCGAACTCTGCAAATTTCATATAATAAATAACGTTGTAAAAGTACAGTCATATTTACATAAAATGTATTCGCGTTAGTTTTCACTGAATTTTAGTACCTCGTCTCCAATTCATTGTAGAATACTCCGTTTTCACGTATAACGAAAAAGTAATTTTCTTCGTAACCCTTTGTCGCTTTACTTTTTACATTCCAATTATACTCTCTTGCCATTCTATACTCATAAACATCAGTGTCCTGATACTCTTGTTCGGCATCTTGGTCCCGTTTCCTTTTCGACAAGGTTTCTTCTGTTGGTAAAAAGTAAGCGACAAACTGCTCCCCGCTTTCATCCATAACACCTCTGCAATACAAACAAATAAAAATTGCAAATTGTTATATTCCAGATATTTAAATAGAACCAAGATTAAATTATCATCGTCAAAGAATTGGAGCTCAGATATCTGTTTCATTAATTCCCATTGGCATTCAGTCACTCTTTCACAGATTGCTACTACATATGCCGGAGCTTGTTGAATACGTTCAATTCAATACATGGAAAGCATAAATATGCTCTCAACATGAAAGAAGAACTGCACCCAATTAGTGTTAGCTCAACGTAATGCGTAGTTAACTAACAGAGCTGCTACGGAGGACATCCAACCTCGAATTCGCCTTTCATCATCATCGCTCTTATACATGCCGTTGTTAATTGCAATAGAGAGTTAGATCGTACCTAATCATAGCTTGCGACATTTCCTCCAACTGACCAGGTACAGAACGCCCAATAGGAGCAGGATCCGAGTCAAAAATAACCTATCATAAAAAAGGTCACACTGACTATTTGAGTAACTGTTTCCAGTGCATTAAGCAATCTACAACATGTAAGACATTTTGAATTTCAAACCTGGGCGCACGGGTATTTCCAAAGGGCGAAATCAGGGAACACAGGAAGTACTTCAACGGGTACAACACCAGGTTTGGCAAAATGACTGTCTATTGGCATCATGGCGTCTTCAAATGTCTTCCTAATATTTGTAATCTACAAAAAAATGAAATGAATAGATATAAGATTATTATTAAAATCCCTATAAGACTAGAAACTGATTACTGCTAAATCTGTGCTGAAGAATTCTTAAAGTCTTACCTGAGAATCCCTGTCCATATAGTGCATTTCCTCCTTTAGACTCTTCTTAATTGAATATCCCACCTTGGCTTCAACCTTCTCAATAGTTTGAGGTTGAAACCTGGTCTGTTCAGTGGAAATATATTCTGTTCTACGAAGCCATGACACGCTCTTGGCGTGATGTCTACTTCGCTTCTGATTTTTCTGCAGTAAATTGTCATCTTCCAAAAGTCTTTCATCCTTGGATTCAAGATGCAGTGACGCATTAGGTGGCGCACTATAGGCATTTGGAATAACTAACTCAACATCCACCCCCAAATCGGGTTCCGTTAGTACTTCATAAACGTAGTTTCTTTCCAACGATGTGGTGGAGTAAGTCACAAAGCGATTCGAACCAAATGGGTAGGCGATAAACTTTGGATCAAACGGAAGATCAGGAAGTGTGTTGCTGTATTTAACCCTCGTGACCAGCTCGGATCTGAAACAAAAAATAACTAGCTCACCAACTATTTCATGGCTTCCAATTAAAAATTAGAATGGTGGCATTTGTCATTCTACCTTCGATCCGATGAAGATCCACCGATAGGTCGTGGTGGTCTCTTCTCTCCCTGATTTTGTATCGTGGGAGTTGGGATTGGTGAACAATTTTAATTCAGGTTGCAAATTCACGAATAAACCAAACTCAACTCACTGTTAATTTAAAAAAAAGTTCCACACACAAAGCAAACCAGAAGGATCGTCCGAGTAATATAACTTGCATTCTATATCTATGTTGCTAGCTTTGTATTATTCTAATCAACCTTAATGGTTAAAAATTACATTAATTAAGTCCAAAATTATTGTAGAGCATCACTTTTTTAAAAATGTTTAGCAAGCAGTTCCAGTTTACCTAAGCCGCAATCAATGTGCACCAGTGAAGCATTTAATATATGAGTATCAGAGCAGAAATTTATACGTGAAAGGGATATTCCATTAGGTATAATATGCATAAACATTGCGGCTTCCCGTGTGGTTACTCCATTGACATGTCCTTCTTGTAAAAAGTCGCTTCTCGTTCTCTCTATATACCAACATACTTTTACTCACAATGGCAATGCATTCACGCCCCTTAAGTTTACAGGACGAGCAAGAAGTAAGGTATCTTTCCGTATTGCCAGCTGACCGAGCGTCCTTCGATCGCTCCCTCAAGGAATCCCGTCGCCGTTTTTCTTTCTGGGTAATCATGGCATTTTTTGAATGATGGCTGTGGTTAAGATGATTGTCCGATTGGGGGAACGAGCATCTTAACTTTGGACGCAAATATGTATGATTTATTTTGTTTATAATGATTCTTCAACCGGAAATGAGAACAATCTATGAAGATTGTCAGTTAATGTCTGATACTGAACCCGAGGAGTTGGCAAGACGCTTGCTCTTTTTCTTTTCAATTTTTTCCTTCTTGGTTAACTGTATAACGGGTGGTTTGGCTGGCAGCTTGTTAAATGCAGGTTTGACCCCTTCAGGAGGAGCCACCGTTACGTTAGATCCTTCCTGTGTAACATTAAATCCTTCGTCAACGTGCAATACTTCGTTAACGACTTTTGATGTTTTGGCTGCCCTTCGCTCTGCCAACTAAGGAAGCACAACAATAAATGAACCTTTTAGAATAACTGTGGAAAACAATGGTATGATTAGTTTAACGTGTTCTATAACCGTACTGAGACTAGTTGATCATACACTTCTGGATAACCCATGATGGCTTCTTCAAAATCCTCTCGCTCCAGCCGATACATGTCACAATAGCTGGTTGCAACCACGGTTGCATTTCTTCTCTCATTCGTGATGAGAGCTAGCTCCCCGAAAAAGTCACCATCTCGCAGGTGGGCAACAGCTTTACCATTTGGAGCTAGAACGCTCACAGCACCGTGCTCAATGAAATACATTGAATCTCCAACGGTGTGAGCTCCTATTACAACATCTTGTGGAAGGTAAACCTGCAGAGAAAATTTTTTCATTGGTGAAAGGTAAATGCTTTCTCTTTAGCATATCATTATTATGCATTGAATATTAGTACAAGTTTACCTCAAACTGCAACCGTCCAACAATGTTCTGAACAATTGCTGTTGGCAGTCCATGAAATAATGGCACCTCTTCAACCAAACGTCGGCAATTGAACATTTGTAGTTCTTGTCGCAAAACGTCAGAGACGCTTTGAAGGATATTGACTTCATTGAAAAAGTTACGACGATACCGATGCTCATAATACAGAATGACACGACTCTGCAATTCCTTTGGGATTTGTTTGAATCGCAAGTATTCTGACACCTTCATAAAATCATTTCATAGACCACAGCTATATTTTAATCGTATACAAACTGTTTTCCAACAACCACTGGTTTCAGATAAACAAATTTGCCCCAAACCTGATTCAGAACTTCTGCATATTTTTTCTGTGCCACATCAACATTTATCAAAATACTTGACAAGTTTCCAATGAAAAGTGCAAAAAATGTTGCTCCACATATAATGCTAAAAATGGTGCAGAGTATGTCTTCCGTTTCGCGAGGTACTTCCGCCCCGTATCCCAAACATGCCTACTTGAAATGTTCCATCATAATTCTAGTTGCTTTATTGTTCAAAACTATAAGTGCTTACGTTTTTACCCATTCTCTTCAATACTTATTCTTAAGATCTTACCATATTAGAAATAGCTCGCAGTACACAATTAACGTACTTCACACCAACAGGTTCATTCCACAAATCTAGTCGGGTAACCCAACTCAATGGCTTTGGTGGTGAGCCGTTAGTTGGTCTGCACATGTCGGCTACAAGGTAATGAAGACAGCCTATCCAATGCAACGTAAAGAAGATTGTTACATGGAGGTTGATCACTCGAATGTACAGAGTATCTATCATGTAAGCCTGTAAACGTTTGCAAAGTTTTTAAAATGCTAAGCCCAAATGCACGTTTGGCCAAATACATAGTAAATATGTTCTTGTCATAGGTTCCGAATATAAATGTTCCATACCTCTTGAAACCTCGTGAAGTAACGAATAACTCGAACCAATCGAAACACTTTCAAAAGTTCGAGAAGTCGGAGATATTTAACTATATGATAATGCTCGGATGTAAGGTCAATGTCAGAGAATTTATCAATCATCACATATATTGCGTCGTAAGGGACTGTGGACAATAGATCGATAGCAAACCATGACCTCATGTAATGCCTACGTGAATTTTTCATGAGTTATCAAATTCATTTAATTAAATTACGTAGAGGGTGCCAAACCCACATTAATGAAGTAAGGTGTTTTTCATTTACCAAAAAACGTCGTTAGAATCAAGTGATATTGTGTCACATCGCGAATTGGTGTAACCTGTTCTGAAGTTGAGAATAATGTCAAGACCAAATACGAATCCTTGAATGCAGCTTATCACCACATGGAACGTATCACGGAGATGGCCAACATAAAATGTTATTAAAATCGGTTGCCCAATTAAAGTCGCTACCAAAAACATTGAAATCATAATATCCCAACACCATCTAAAATTGATTTAAGCAAGTTAGTTGGAAGTCGGAGGTAATTAAGGTAATAGCTTCTGTTTTGAGTAATACGTAGTACGTAGAGTATGATTCAATACCGTTCTACCTAAATGTGCTGTATGGATGTATCATCCACGGATAAGATGCTAGCTGTCTAACTCTCTCCTGATAAACAACATAGTGGCTTCGGAACACCGGACCGTGAATACGTGAGTACGTTGATACAAGGAAAAGGCTTCGAAGCTTCCTGTACCACTCATAATTGAGAATATACTGGAAAACAGCGTCTTTTGGAGGATCAAGATTAATATTCCCCACGGCTTCATTAAAGTTTAGGGCTTCATTGTCGTCGGCACGCCTTTTAGAGGCCAAGGACCGTATTGAATCCGTAACATGTTTCTAATTTCAAGAGGTCAGACAGGGAAATAATGTATCCATCATCCAGTAGATGCAAAGAGTTTAATGTCAATCGTGCCAACTCGATGCGTAAAATATTTTTAACAAACCGTAGGTATATCGATGAGTGGATTTATGTTTAAATTATTTGGGTCATCTTCTGCATTGGATGACATTCTTCTCTCGCGTTTTCATTTATCAATACGTGTAAAATGTAGCGTATAATGCATTAAATATCCTTTTCCTAAAAAATAAATGTCCAATATATCCAAAAACCAAATACTGCAAGTCATATCTGCTAAATGAAATGATTATTTTCTGGTGGAATATTAAAAGATTTAAACAATGTGACACAAACATTAAATTTTAAATACCTTAATAATCAAATAAATGTTGTCAGCAGTTACTTTTTTTAGCAAACGTGGAAGAAATCAGTTTATTCTAACAGTACCTGCATTGAGTGCATACATCATGAACAAGAAAGCCATGCGATACTTGGCATTACAACTATATACAACGTTTTAAAACCTACATTGCACAAATTTCTCAACATCAAGGTTTTGGTCGTTCAAAAGGCTGGTTTATACTTTTTAACTTCAACCATCAGTTGATGAATGTTGACTAAATCTTGCCGAGCTGTCAAATGCGGCAGCACCTCTCCGATAATTTTTTGAAATCTGTGATAATACTGTACTAGTAACGTTAAAGCTTGCTGCAAAACTGCAGCTCCGGTTCTAAAACTTGGAAACGATGACATGACTTCTCGGTTGACATTGTCTAAAGCTGTTCTCCAGCTTGAACCGAACGATGAGATAAGAGATACAACACGTGCTGAAATACGAAATCATAAAAGTTATAAATGTATGGTGCTAGGATATATGTTGAATATTGAATAGTTACTCCATTATATACCTTCATCATGGGCAAGTGCATCACCCTGTTCTTTCTGGAGAAGAATTTCAGCCTCTTTTACAAACTGGATTAAACCCCCAAAGTGGGGTGACAATATTTCCTCAGCATATTCAGATGTCTTTGCAGCTAATGCAGTTTTAAAACGATCGGTTTCTTTAGGTTCTTGACCTTTCTCCTATAAAGTAAATGAAATTGATGTAGAATAAAATCGTTTACTATAAATATATTTTATTTGATATAGTATAAATATTTTACCGAGTGAACGGAGAGAATTAGATCGTAGTTATTAATGAGAAACACCAACTGTCTGGAACGCTCCTGGAATGCACTTGCCATGCGTACCAAATTAGCATCCATTTCTTCCTGAAGCCATTGTAGACTGCGACGAACTCTTTCCTGTGGGAACCCGGCATCAATTACAGCCATTCCGCTACTTAGTTCAGCGTAACGACGAGTAATCTGTTATAAAAAAAACTATATGACTTGCAAAAAGCTAACCAGTCGTTCGTAGCTGTCAGAGAGATGTGTATTTTTTAAGAGATAACTTACATAATGAGGCATCAGATCTGTGGGCATTGTTTCACAGTTTCTTAAAGAATATGCGTTGGCAGTCAAAGATCTATCTAATGATGGCCAAATGCAGTCTAAAGCAGCAGTGAAGAAATGATCAAGGGCTGGTACAGCACGCTTATGAGTGACCATTTGTAACTTTAATACAATGTGGGCGCACAGGAGCAATCCGATTCCATCCCAACTTGAAGATGTACCTTCCTCAATCACAGTCTGTTACAAAAAGCAAAGCATACATATTATTTGCTGTGAGTAGAAATCAAAAGATTCTGTAATTACGGTTATCAACATTAAGTCTACCTCTTTGTTTGCAAAGAGCTAATGTGAATATGTATTGTATGTTTGTATAATCAATTTTATTTCAAGAAGGGACGTACTTACCAACAAGTGATTCAAGGTTTTCCCCATCACTGCGTGAAATAAATCCATTAATGCTGATCCTTTGGCCAGGAAAAAGTCACAGATAAAGAGAAACTCTCGGCAAGCGTTGTCAACCAACGTGAAAATTAGCGATCTGAACAACGCTTCGTAAGGAAGTGGTGGACCATTCCAGGCATGTGGAACCAGGGCAGGGGCTTCAAGTTCATTTAGCAAGTCTGCCCGTTTACCCAAAGAAAATAATGGATTTTTCCTTTTACTTCTTCGGCTGCTGCCAACACATGATCTTTCCCAGCAGTATATCCGTAGACTGTTTTTTGGAAAGTCTGGATGAATAAGTTTTGAAGTAAGACATGTACACTTTACTCATGGTATCAACATATTCATCTTTAACTTCTTTGGCAATTTGTCGTTCGTTCCCGAGTAAAAATTCATAGAAAAATCTATAAGATTATTGGAGCAAAACAATTGGTTAGTCCCGAAATAATGTTCTTCCATATTTTCAATACACTTGTTGGACTAAAAACTTACTTATGTTTCAGTAACGAGTTTTGAGGTATCTGGTAATTAGTTACAGGTTTCCGAAACTTATAGATTTGAGTGATCAAATACTCCCGAACTTTCGCTGTTGCTCTGATAGTTAATTTGTGGATAACATCTATGACATCACGAGCTGCTCGAGTATCCCGAACAGTGTTAACGAATTGAGCTTTCTGGCCTAAAACTTTTAACTGTTCTATGAACGCTGATTCTGTTACAGGTGAATCTAATATAGTTCTAAAAGAAAGAAACAATGCGAGGTTAGCAATAAAAATCAACCTTTTCATTTCATATCCTATCATTGATCAAACTGTTATACCCAGTGTTTTAACATACCTAATTAAAGTTTCAGAAACGACTAAATCATCCACAAATGACGAAAGCTCTCCTCTAACTGCTTGACGATTACAAAGCTGAACACTCATACTAATTGATTGTTTTTGTAGTGTTTCAATTTCAGTACTGAGCGAGCCCAGTTCCGACTGGAATCCTAGAAGCATTCGTTCCATTGCTTCCAAAATTTTATCGCATTCATCAATCTGATTGTGTAAATTGGCGATATTCCCACTTTCCCTGATGTAGTCTTTAATGCACTCATTCTCAGCCTAAAGGAGGATAACGTAAAATACATATTCAATGTTCACCCAACAACAATGCCAATCAAAGTAGCTCTCTTAAAATTAAAATTGATTAGACATGTGCCTTATAAGACAATTTTCTCACCTCCCTGAGATCCTTTTCAATGTTTTTCGAGTAGTCC
>LJIJ01004015.1:0-16426 GCA_001718145.1 Orchesella cincta
GTTTAGTCGGCTGGCTTTTTCTTTTTATATTTTTATTGACGGGATGTTTTCTATTTTTTATAACCAGTGTCTTAGAAAGCACTTTCTTAGGAGACTTTTTTGACCGGAACTGAAATATTGGACTGAATGGTTGCTTTGAAATCCGTTTTCGCGCTTTGTCAGAAAGCCGGCAGCCTTATCAGTGCAATTAATAGCCCGCTCCATCTAAAGCCTTTTGAAAATACAACTCCACCGTTGTTGGTCGTTCTGCGACAGGGATCAAAATCCCAGTGTCAGCCATTAATTTGATGGAGATGTGATCAAGTATAGTTTGGTTGCGGGGTAAAATACCAGTTTTTTTGGACGGAAAATCCGCTTTTGGGTACCTTCTTCGCGATCAATTAATGCGATGCAAGGTGAAAATTTGAATTAAAGAGGAGCGTTTCACTGACACAATTGCTCTCGACTGCTATCTGTGAGAGAGTATACTCATTTAAATATTCGTGTCTCCTTTTATAGACATTGCCGTATGGCTTTATCATTTGAGCTGTAACTGGAATAATTTGGTGACCAGTCAACACACCAATTCCCTCAAACCCCAAATACTTTGAAAGGAATGGAGATAGCGATATTGATGAGCCATCTGGTATTAAGCTATACTCTAGTGTCAAATCCGTATCATTAACATTGGCAATTAGCTCAGCTCCAGAATCACTGAGCGCAGCTTGCATCTCCAACACAACGTCCTCTAATGTTGCGTCAATCATGTTCCTCACATAAAGTGCAAGTTTAGTTGATTTTCTCTTCTCTATGGCGATAGTTGAGCCTGATGTTATTTTTGAAAACCCTCCTTCACTAATGTTCAGTGTACTGAAATGCTCTCCTTTATTAAATTCTGTCTTGTCAAACCCCATACTCGCGCGAGTACTATAGGAAGTACCAATGAAAATCCATGTGTGTCAAAATTTACAAGTTTAGCCTGTCTATATTTGACCACTGGTACGTCAACACCGTCAACTTTTTCTATTTCAGTTGTAACGGACAGTACTACGTGTGCATAAACGTCATATTGGAAAAAAACCTCGTTTGCGTAGGTGGTAAAGGCAGCCAATGTGGTAAAAGTATTTGTTAGGTTGACAATTTCCATACTTATACGTGTTAGCGTCATTCGCTTATCGTCCGTTGGATTCCTAGTGAAAAATGGTTTAAGCGGTGCTTCCTTTGCCTCTACAATGAGTCTTTCCCATAGTGGTGGTGCTTTGAAATTGTCATAAAATATGACTGAACGGAGTGCAACATTATATTGACTCACGTCCAACCGTCTACCCAGCAGGTTGACAAATTGTGACGAAGTGTTGGCAAACACGTCCACCGATTTTGTTGACGAAACGAAAATGGTGAACGCTTCCTCTAGAGGGGACAACATTTTTAATTTGCCCTTTGAAGGTCAGATCTGTATCGTACTGTCAAATAATCCTCACGTCAGTGAAAGTTTATATGAGCAGAATTCACCTGAGAACCACGAGAATGCAATGTAAGGTATTGAGTGCAAGCGTTGTGGTAGCTTAAACATTGATTAACTTGGACCTTACATAGCATTCCCACTTATATATCTTAAGTACTACGAAAACCCACCCAACGATTAATCAAGGTTGATGGTGACTCTTCGGCTACTACCCTGGATATGGCCTGCCCTTAACAACAAGCTGGCTACTTTTAAAAATTAGGCCAGTGCTAACCATTTACACATTGAGATACAAAGAAGACTCTCAACTTCGTGTCCATTGTTTGTGAGCCCCATTGCATTTGGGTATGTTTGAATTGTCGAGTAACTAGTTGTTTCAGCATTTCCGTAAATCTTTTGTGTCTTTTTTAACTTGATGCATTCATCAAGAACCAACCGCATCAAAAGGAAGGACAGTCGTAATGCGTTATAGTCAGGTTTTATTAATTAAGCAACAGTAAGTACAATTTCAACATCTGTTTCGGTTATAGCTTTTGGATAGATAAGTCTCTATAGTGGTGTGGACTAAAGTGCTACACTATATGGTAAGATTAAGGTTAATGCCACGTGCAACGGAAAGCAGACCGGACCGTGCGAAGGATTCGAAAAGAGGAGAAGGGGATTCGAGCTTCTCCTGTCTCAACGAACACCAGCAAGATTACTGGAGGGTGCACTATCCGTGGGCAATGAATGGATCGTCCTCCCTGTTGAGGTTTGGTGAGGGTGAGGTTTTGAGAATCTTATTTTCATTTCTTCGAGGCAATTTGCAACTAAATTATCTGTTTTTTGCATTCCTTGTCTAGGTTCTGGCTCAATTGGGTTGCAAAGAGCTTGATGCCCAAGATAAGGTCACATTCTTGAGCCTGTCCTCAAATATACTCTCGGTGACAAAAGGAACATCTACGACGTGGTGCCGTTATGGCGGACTGTCATTAACCTGTTGACAGTCAATGCCTTTGGCAATTCGTTTGTCTCGGCCAATTTGAATATAGTCCTTAGATATATATCAGAAGTAAGTCTTTGGGCGTAACTTGATTTAGGAATTTTTTCCTGTGCTCGAAATGTATGCTCGAATTTGTCGAATGAACAATATCGTCAACGTATCTATCCAATTTTTACGTCCAGTGTACTCCATCATACGAAACAGCTTATTTTTAATGTTTTTCAGTGCCACTTCCGCATGACTTGCTTTTCTTGGCGTTTTCGACGCTATGTGTATGATATTATTATCCTTGAATAATTTCTGCACATCCTTACTCATAATGGCAGACTCGTGGTCACTTAGTATTGTCTTGATTTTCCCCTTTGATTGCTTTATAAATTGAACAAGTGCGTGTTTAATGTCGGGTATGCTTTTACTTTTTAGCTTGTAGGTTGTAATTAGTTTTGAGAAACCATCTACAAACAGAAAAATGTAGGAGTATCCGATTTGACCTTTTGAGATTGTGAAGGTCAATGAGGTCACATGAAATTAGATCGAAAGGTTGCCAGAGTATTATTGGACGTCTTGTGGGTTTTCGTTTCCTTTCTCGAAAAAGGCTAAACGCTGGAATCTCATTGAGAGCAGTTTCAGCCTGCTTTGCGTTCTTAATTTTACGATTACGAACAAACGTTTTTAGCCCACTAAAACTGCCAACTAACTTTGGATTTGTGTATACTTTTTGTACGTATTTTGGGTCAGCAATATTCTTCTTTGCCATTTTACTTCACGCGACGTTTTATTAGCTTTAATTCACGGACAACTTTGTTGGCAAGTATTCCGTTTGGAAACTTTAAATGTTTTATTTTGAGTAAAAAGTCATCCATGTCATCAGGTCTCATTTTGCCCTGGATGCAATACAATGCACGCTGAAAAACCTTTTCAGTTATTTCTTCACCATTCTTGTCCACATCTACACCGTTCTCCTTTAAAAACTGAAGAAATTTTTTCAGTTTATTGGCAGTGAACTTTGAAAGTTTCGAAATTTTTTCAGTGACGTCTTCATTTGTGGAGTGCTGTGACAAAACCACTTCATTATATGTCTCCAGTGGTAAAACTTTAAAACGATCCATCTTGAAGATATAGGAATAGTTCTTGGAACAATTTAAATAATAAGCAAGCGGCAACAGTACTTATAATTTTGCTAAATTTTCTTTTCAGACTATCTTTATTTACGTCCAGTCGCTCTGACACTGCTTCGATCAATGCTTCTCTATCACAATCGGTTGCACTTTTAAGCATTTCCTGTTGCTCTGCTGGGGAGCCCCCAATAAGCTTTTTAATAAAGGGATCCATGTGGGCTATATAGTATCAGCTTGTCGTCAACAAATACAGAGCTACGAAAACGAGCAATGTCGGCGTCGCGTGGGTGGAAAGATATGAAAAAATGCCCATGAGGCTTATCTGTGCACTCTTTATATGCAGCATACATGTCTTTTCCTGACCCGTCAATTTGATTAAAGAAACGAAGGAGCATATTTTTATCTCTAAGCCATCTCAGTATGATAAAGTAATCCGTATTGATGGTTATCAAACGATTATTTTTAAAAAAGATTGACTGCGAAAGAAAGAACAGGAAGTAGCCTTGATGATGAGATGAAATGATAAACCTCTCCTGGAGGCTTTTCGGTGAGGATTGGTAATCCAAAAGAAAGTCATCAAACACAATCACAAGCTTGAGACCTATATATTGCTCAATATCGTTTTCGTTTGATGTAAAATTATTGCATCATCCTTTTTCATTTCGTCATAGAGTGGCTGATATATTTTGTAGACGTATATAACCTTGTCAATTGGCTGTGAAAATATCTCGTTACGTCTTGCAAGTATTTGAGACATTAGATGAGTTTTGCCGGATAAACTTGGTCCCAGTATAATAGCTTTTCCTGGGAACGACAATTTAAGGCTAATGTCCCCCATTTTAGCTTGTCATCCAAACATTTTACACCTTCTTGATAACACTTTGCTCGTAAAGGGCCTGGCGGCTACAATAACTAATTATTGCGGGCTGCAACTCCTTTTATAGATGAAAATTGTTTTCAGAACACTGGAGCAACAATACAGAATTGTGATATAGCACCCATTATCTGTATCTCACAACAATGGACAGCACTCACTTCCCGGCATCTCACTAGCACCACACTCCACCACCACCACCCCACTCAGGGTCGACGCAGCCACGGATTGCAGCCGTCACGGATGACTGGACCGATAGCCGGTCGATATCGTCGCCGCCAGGCAATACGTCCCCTCCCCCCACAAAAAAGCCTCACCCCCAAATTGTCGTTATATGACATGCGTCCAAATCATCATCATTTCATGTGTACCTACGCACATTTGCCAACCAATGCATAATTTTTAGCAATCCACCATATACCCAAAAACTCTTTTGAGCACTGCTCCACATTCACGCACTCAACCATATCCAAAATGCACATCGCGAAACATTGATATACATATGCACTATAGGTAGGCGCATAGCATCATGATGATGATCATGATCAATACGTTTTCGTCAAATCGCCAATATTCAAAATAGGACATTACATATCTTATAATGCATTTAATTACCCCCTCACGCATCTAACAAGCAAGGGATAATTTCCAGATAACTTTTCACTAGCAATCCATCATTTAACCAAAAATTCCAACAGCTCAATATATTTACCGTGCGCACTCAACCATCTCCAAAACTGGTAGTCAACGCATATAGCGAAACCCTGATATACTCATGCAAAATAGATAGGCGACGATGATCATGATGATCAATACGTTTTGATCAAAGTAGGACATGCGCGTATCTCGTAATGCTATAATTTTATGCCGTAGTCGCATACCCTATATTTTTCCTTTACATCATGTGCAGTGAAATACGAGCCGGAAAAAATCTTTCTGTTCGAGATAACTCGGAAAATAAATAAGCAGCGCCGAGAAAACTTTAACGACATGTAGAAATGTAGTTATTAGAACTATTCTCCATGTCCAATGGAAAGACTTTCTGTTTAGGTGAGTATAAAAATCTGAAGTTCCCAGAAGGAGCTCGAGATTGTATGGAAATGATCCCAAAAGCTGATAAAATTTGAAACAACCGTCAAGTTTATGCTCCATCTTGCAACTAAAAACAACGGCGAATAGCTTGAGTAACAGAAACAGAACTCGACATTAAAAAAAGCCTCCATTCATATGGATGGACTACTACACTCTTTTAATTGTAGGGTTATTCTTTTCCAGCTGTCATGCTTATACAAAAAAATAATGCCATGTAACAAAATCAATACTTTTCTCTTACTCAAGTATTGATGATTTGAAAGGTATTTATTTTGGAATAGCTAAAACGAGTGAGATGCTTTGTGCTGCATTTTATGCATATTTGGGGCATCGTGAAACACTTACTTGATATTTTTCTATTTCTAGTGCCTGAATCATAACAGTTTACTTTATTAATTTTTTTTGTGTGAAAAACGTACAGTAAATAGTTTGTAGGTAAGGTTTATTTTCAAGAATTAGTAATCATAAAGTGTCGAAAAATATAATATTTGTTGAGAAATTACATTTAGACAGACATTCGTTTTTATATTACGACTGAAATCAACACGTCCCGCAGTATTTGTCACAATTTGTGTAAGTCACATATTATATCGTCGGTTGTCAGCTATTGAAACTGTATTAAATTAAAAGGAGAATGACAAGAAATGATGCTTGCGTGTAAATGAATCAATTTAAATATTTATAACGCCTGAAGTTCATTTGCCTGAACTTAGCATACGTATTTAACATTTTTACTGTTACATTACCAACAAGCAATGTGGAAAATTCTGTGAAATTGGTTTTTCAATCTTCCTGGAAATTGATGCAATAACACTTTTCGTTTATTTAAATAAAATATTATTATCAAACAATTTTGTTTCCTCTGTAGCACAGCTGAAAAACAACTCATTATTACTATGATTTGATGTTTGGATGGAAAAGCGGAGTGAGATGAAGCTTTCCATGTACCTCAATATAATTAATTCAAACCTACTTGACTTGGAGTCAACGCGTAAACAAACTGAAACGCAGGTGCCGTTTTGTTTATGAAAACATGTTTTTAATTGAACAAAACGAGGAAGTCAAAGATATTTTTGTCACATTGCAGTTGTCAAAAATAGCTCTACAATTGATAAAAGCTGGGTGATATATAAATACGGATGCAAACGCTGGTTGGTCAGTCATTTTCCATTTCAACATTTCGTACAAGTCCTGATTTATTTGCTTAAACTAACCAAGTTTTAAAACTTTCTGTTTCCATCATGTACAAATTTCAACTTGCTGTTTTTCTGTGTCTGGTGCTTGTTGCATTATACTTCAACAACAGCGTTGGTAAGATAGTTGCTATAAATTACAGTTCAAATCAGTTAAAAACTAAAAGCAAACGTTTTCAATATTCTTCTAAGATTTAAAAACTAATTCATATTTTTAGATGCCAATTCTTGCCAGGACCAACGAAATGGGAATCAACCAGCAATATGCGTTTGGGGCTCTTGCCCACGAGGCTACCGAAGTGTGTTTTGGGATTCTGGATGCAGATGCATTGGACGTAGTTGTCAGCGCTGCTGCATTTAAATATTAAAATCCCAGTAATGCAACACATTTCATCTAAATATTATAGTTACGAATTCTAATGTAGAATTATAAAAATTTTACAGTTTATTAAAACGTTATACTTTTTCGAGGATCGCCATCCAATAAATTATTTTTTCAGCATTTACATTCGCATTCTAAATTTCAAATGAGAGCAAAACCGTCCCAGAAATATTCGCAACTAAACCTAGAACAGTTAGAGATGTTATTCGATAGATATCGAAAAAACTTGCACTTTTCACAGAAACCACCCTCATCGTTCGAATGATGCGACGATTTAAATTTCCCTTGTACCCTTGACATTTAGTAAATCCACAAAATTCTGAGCTGACTCCGTGCACGTTTCCAGCCATAGTTGTAATGATGAAGAGAATTGAACTATTGAAACAGATACAAGAAACCAGTCCCGAGATGAAAATGTCCTTCATGTAGGGATAGCTTCACGGAAATGAATATCCCTGAACAACAATTGCCCAATGCAAGACGTAATGGGTGGGATGTAAAATGCACCAAATGTGTTGTTGTAGAATTGAGAAGAATTCGTAATCACACATCAAATGAACTGAAACGCGGGTAAAAAAGACGAGAATTCGTAATTGTCAGAGCTCACGAGAATTCAATGAATTCTCGTCTTTTTGCCGCGTTTCAGTTCATTGTGATGTGTGTTCGTAATTGTTGATCTGGCCAAGTTGAGTTTTATTCTGTTTGATAATTGTCGACTTTCAAGATGTTTCAAAGTGGTAGCAAATGTTTGGATAAATTGTAAATTAACAAACATTTCTATTATCAGTGTTCCCCACGCATTTAAAATTAAAAAGAGCTCCGCTATTATTCCAGCAAAAATGGAAATTAATCCTGGAATTCCTAGAAACCGCAAGAACTGATAGAAATTCCCCCCAAAATGCCAAACCTGCTCACGAAACAAGATGAAAAGAGGTGCAGAGAAAAGCAGAGTACTCAAACTATTGTAACTGAAGAAAAGTGACAGTTTTAAACGCAACGTGTGGCATTTTTCAAATGCTTTTATTTTTGAAGTTTGAAGGGTTGTAGTAAACATGACAGTTCCATTTCCAAGCTGCATAAATTCCACTTTGTTAAATAACAGCGGTAAATGTTGAGCAAGCATTCCGGTGAAACAAGCTGTCCACAAACAGTGAAAAACTAAATACACGAATTCTCTCCTTTTCGTATAAACTGAAGCGTTTAGCACCAAGGTTAAAAGGGTTTTTACCCAATGTAATAGTATCGAAAAAATTAATACTATCCAAATCCTGGAGTAATTTTTGTTAAGACAAATATAAAATTCCGGAGTTCCAGGAATTAAAGCTAGTTTGTATGGAAATGCCCCAATAGATTGATAAATTTTGTAAAAATATTCCAGTTTATGCTCCATCATGCTATTGTATATTTTAGCTGGTATATTTGTAAACCTGCTAAAAATGAATGGTTGTGCAACTTGTTCCAAAATATAAATGACAATTTTTATTGTTTTTTTATTTCTACGACATATAAATTACATGGTTTGTCAAGCACTCTCCCAGTAATTACATAGATTTCTTACTCATTTACATATGAAAAGTGAGCAGGACCGACCCTGAAACATTAGCCACCATTCCCAACAAAGTTAGTGACGTTAGACGACGAATTTCATACAAATTGCCACTTTTCACCGCATCAATTTTCCATGCCGAAATTAGACGTTTAGCAACTTTACCTTTGTAACCCTGACATTCAATATGTCTATAAAATTTGCTACTACTCTCATAAATACTTGCAGCCATGGTAGTTATAATAACGAGGATTATTCCAGCAAAAATTATACAGAGGATTCCAACACCCGTAACAAAAAAGTTTCTCATGAATGCCAACTTAACGGAGATGAATACCCCTTGAACAATAATCATTCCAGCAGCCCAGGTAATATGAGGAATGTATCTGGCTCCAAATGTGTTATTGTAAACGGTTGATAAAATGCGGAGTTGTTGCTGAATTGAATATTTAAAATTGAGGCTATTCATTTTACCCCTTAATTCAGAAGCTGCTTCTAGAGCTGCGTTATAAGTTTGAATGAACTGTAGATTAACATACATTTCCATTACAATCGTGCCCCACATGACAATAAGGTGTGCCTCTGAAATCCCTCCAATAATGATTGGGATGAAGCTTGAATGTCCCATAATTTTCTTAAGAAATGGTAGCATTCGACCAAAATGAAAAACATCTTCTCGAAAAATATGAGAAAGTTTGCAGTGTTGAAAGCCAAGCAGCCTATAGTGTTTACGCAGAAAAACAACAATAGTTGTATCCTAAGGGAGCGACTTCTTTTAAACAAATTTAGTTTTCCAAGCCCTGTAGAAATTAAATGAAATTTAAAATAAATAAATAAATATAATAGTTTTGGCCTTTTTTAGAATTTCTTACGCTTTTCAAAGTTGTTCATGGAAACAATTGTCCCATTTCCCAGCTGCATCAACTCCTCTTTGCTCAACAGAAAGAGTAGGTGCTCACAAAGCACTCCAGTAAAGCAGACGCACCACATGCAGTGAAAAACTAACTTGACATATTGGTCGTTTTCCAAATATTGAGGAGCGTAGAGAATAAATGTTGATAAAGTTTTGATCGCATGTAATAAAAGGGCAGTATGAAATGTAGCCCAAACCCATTTCGAAGGTTTGTGTAGAGAAATGCTGAAATCAGATGTGCCCGGAATTAGGGAAAGTTTGTATGGGAATGCCCCAACTGATTGGTAAACTTTAAGAAAACGGGCAAGTTCGTGTTCCATCGTGTTTCTTGGAATCTACTGGTTTTGAGTACATTGATCCATTTTTAGAGCAATAGTTACGAATGAGACAATTGACTATGATGTCAGTTAATCGGTAACTTAATTGATGCGTTCATATTATTGAAAAATTGGCGAGCTCAACAAAACGAATAAATCATGCTGGATGACAGGATAATTGCCACTTATTTTTTTATATTCTTGAGACACTGGCAGATATTTTTATTACAATATCGACGTACTGCATTCATCAAATCGGCTTAATTTTTTATGAGGATTCAGAGGCAAATAATTTCTTGACCAATTAAGTAAATTCCACATTTTTACATATTACTTCCATCAAAAGACAAATATAGGTTCATTTACTTAAGAATAGTAATTTTTCAACATATAACTTAATTCAGGAATACCATATTTATTTCATAAAAATTCAATTACCCCGAGAGAAGTACAGACCCAGAAATATTAGCAATCATGCCCAACAAGTTAGTGAGGTTACCTTATGAATATCATAAAAACTGCCACTTTTCACGCAATAACTTTAAATGCTGTTGTGATCCTCCTTGACAACTTCCCAGGATAAGCCTGACTTTTAATGTGTCCATGAAATTTACTACTAGTTTCATGTATGCTTGCTGCCATTGTCGTGATAATATCAGAATACGCAAATTAGAACGCATAGAAATCCAACTCCAGACACAAAAAAATCCCTCAAATAAGCAAGTTTAACGGAAATCAGGATTCCTTGAACGGTAATAATCCCGCAACATGTAGTGATTTGGGGGATATAAGAAGCTCCAAAGGTGATATTATAAATTCTTGCCAAAAGTCGGAGTTGTTGATGAATTGAATATTTTTGTCGGAGTTCTGCTTGCTTTCCCGTTTTGTTCAGTGATTGCGAATTTTGTAAGTATTTCAAAGTGACATTGAAGCATTGAATAAACTGAATATTTACGTACATTTCCATAACAAGAGTTCCCCACACTGCTGAGAAAAAGAATATTTCTGCTGCAGCTCCCACCAATATTGGAATATAGCTGGAAGTTCCTACTAACCATCTTAAAATATGATATGAATCCGCCCCAACATGCCAAGCTTCCTCTCGAAACAGGATGAAAAGTGGGGTGTTGAAAAATAAGCAGCCAACAAATCCACAGAAAAACAGAGAAAGTTTTAACTTTATGGTGCGAGTCCGTTGAAATAGCTCAGGTTTTCCGAGACCTGTAAGAATTAGAATACAAAGTTTACATTTCTCATTATTTCAGCTGTCTAAGATTTAATTAAAATAAGTTGCCATTTCACCTTTCTCCATGATTTTCATTAAGTGCAGCGTACCATTTCCAAGCTGCATCATTTCTATTTTGCTCAAAACCAAAGACAAATGCTGGGAAAGCATTGACACAAAAGAGACAGTCCATGTGCAGTGAAAAACGAGACGAACAAAGTCATTTTCTTCCAAATATTTTGGTGCGTAGAGTACAAATGTGGAAATAACTTTCACAAGATGCATTAAACTGAGAAAAACAAATGTCGTCCAAGCCCAATAAACCTTTCCTTTATTGTGTTCTATGATAAAATCCGTTGTGCCTGAAATTAGTGTAAGTTTGTATGGGAATGCCCCTAAAGCCTCGTAGACTTTAAGAAAAGATTCTAGCTTGTGCTCCATTGTGAAAAACAGACAGGATAAAACCCAAAGCATATTGATTGCTTGTATCAATTTGTACTAAACAATTAATTGGTTTATTAATATAATTTGCTTTTGTCGTAAGTCTAATAAATCCTTAAACGTTCCACGTGGCGAAGGAGTACAGTCTAGCCAAATGTCAACGTAATTGTATGATGTCATGTTGAAAAACCCAAAGAATAATGTTTTTATTTAGGCTCCGGCAAAAGGTATATTATTTGATGTTTATTTAAAACCATACAATCTATAAATTAGCAGCGGACAACTTAATAACGCGTTTATTTTATTGTAATAATTTGTCTAAGCGTTTTTATGAACTACGGAATCATTAGTAAACTGGCAGTTTGACTGATACAAAAACTCATCATAACCAAAGGTGTAAATTCATCAACAAAATTTGTATATCCAAGATAGCTCTTTAGCAGTGTAAATGAAGCCGTAATTTTTCTAATAAATTTGCGCTGCTGTGTTCCTTTGTCCTTAGCAACGATATTTTCTTTGTTAACCCTTTTAACCTGTTTTGAAGCGGAGTACAGTTGCGCCATCACCGTTGTAAACAAAATCAGTACTAAACATGAGTCAACCGCAACGGACACCAACATTCTAAATTACGGAGGAGAAATGTTTGCTCCAACATCAACTATGGAAAAGAAACCAATAATAATTGCAATCATTACAGTGTAAATTAGCACAATTATAAGGTAATCTTGTTGAATTAGGTTGAGATACCGGTTACAACGGTATACGGCACTTGTCTATACAATCTGAAAAATTCAGATGGTACAGACAAGTGCAAACATTTTCTGGTTTCGCAATCAAAAGCCAACACATGAGCTGAACATAACGCCTGAGGGAATAGGAAACCATTAAGGAAAAATCCAGAAAAATACAAAAATCCCCTGCCAGATCAAACGCTTGCCAAAAAGTGACAACAAATAACATAGCTAACACCGTGTTAGAGTGGGACGACCACTTTCCATTGAGATTTTTTTACAGGTTTGATACAATCTTGAATTGTAAAGTATGCATACGTTGTGAGCTTGCAGGGCGCAATCCACATTAGAAACGTGTACGACAAGGCATTAATTGTGGGAAAAGTCATGCCACAGAAAACAATAAACTTGATAATTTTTCTTGCAGTCCCATCCGTTAGCAGTTGATCAAGATGTGGTCCTTTCAATGTTTAAAAAATATACTTTGTTAAAAATGCTCAAGTTTTTCATATAATATTAAAATTCTACCATTGCAATGTTCTTCTTCAAAGCGAAGGAGAAAGTTTAGAAGTTGAATCACACTTTCTCTTCGATAGAACACTATCCATTTGGTGATAGCAAAGGATGAGATTCCGCTTGCAAAAAGCAAGACTTTCATCAATTCTACTGAACACTTAATTGCTAGACTACTTATTTTTGTGAAAGCTCGTGAATTTTCCTCCGAATATTTTGGTGCGTAGAGTACAAGGGTAGATATAACTTTGATCAGATGAAGCAAACTTATAAAAACGTATGTATTCCAAGTCCAATAAACTTTGTCTCTGTTGTGTGCCACAAAAAAAATCAATTGTTCCGGGAATTAATGTAAGTTTGTATGGGAAAGCCCCTAAAACCTCGTAGATCTCCAGAAAATCATCTAGCGAGTGCTCCGGTAAAACTGTAGAAAAGAACGGAAAGTTGCAAGGGCAACCTTACCGTTTTTGCCATTATTAACATAACAAGTTAATAATTCTGGTTTTTATTAGCAAAATACTTGCTTTCTCGAAGAACCCGTCTGTGAATTTCTAGTCAAATACAATAGCGCTAATTAAAATAATTAATTGCTGGACGTCAAAATGACAGGATGAAGGCATTTATTTCATATTTAATTGCTATTTATATTCTAATACTTGACTATTGGCAACATAATTACGCATTTTTTCCTTTGTAATAATTTGTAAATCTTCTTATAGAAATTTATAATTACTAAACTATTGAAATATAACCAAACTGACAGTTTGAGATATTCGAAAGCTCATCATAAACTAATGGACGTGGAAATTTATCAACAAATTTCTAATTTCGAAATAGCTCTTTAGAGGATTAAATTGAATCAGTTAATCTTTGGAGTACATTCAGTGTTTCCTTGGGCTTTTAGAAATTTGATTTCTTTTTATCGTATGTTTAATGAATGTTTATATCTGGAGGCTGTGGAACGCTTTCTTTTTGTTCATTGTACATACAACTGTGATGGCTCCACTTAACTGGGCTTCCAAAATTATTAAACATACCGAGAAAGAAGAATCCTTTCTAAAGCAAAGTAAACACTGGAATGTTCCAAAGATTAACTGATTCATTTATCCCTCTAAAGAGCTATTTCGAAATTAGAAATTTTGTTGATAAATTCACTCCATTAGTTATGATGAGCTTCGAATATCTCAAACTGTCAGTTTGCTTATATTTCAATAGTTTAGTAATTATAAAATTTCTGTAAGAAGATTTACAAAGTATTACAAAGGAAAAAATGCGTAATTATGTTGCCAATAGTCAAGTATTAGATATAAATAGCAATTAAATATGAAATAAAATGCCTTCATCCTGTCATTTTGACGTCCAGCAATTAATTATTTAATTAGCGCTATTGTATTTGACTAGAAATTCAAGACGGGTTTCTTCCGAGAAAGCAAGTATTTTGCTAATAAAAACCAGAATTATTAACTTGTTATGTTAATAATGGCAAAAACAGTAAGGTTGCCCCTTGCAACTTTCCGTTCTTTCTACAGTTTTACCGGAGCACTCGCTAGATGATTTTCTGGAGATCTACGAGGTTTTAAGGGCTATCCCGTACACAACTACATTAATTCCGCGGAACAATTGATTTTTACGTGGGACAAAACGGAGACAAGGTTTACCGGGCTTGGAATTTATACGTTTTTCTAAGTTTTGCTTCATCTTATAAAAGTTACATCTACCCTTATGTTCTACGCACCAAAATATTCGGAGGAAAATTCACGAGCTTTCACAAAAATAAGTAGTCTAGCAATTAAGTGTTCAGTGACGCAATGCAGTCTTGCTTTTTGCAAGCGGAGTCTCATCCTTTGCTATCACCAAACGGATAGTGTTCTACGGAAGAGATTCAACTTCTAAACTTTCTCCTTCGCTTTGAAGAAGAACATTGCTATGGAATAATTTTAATATTATATAAAAAAAACTTAAAGATTTTTATAAATTATATTTTTTAAACATTGAAAGGACCACACCTTGATCAACTGCCAGTGGATATGACTGCAAGAAAAATTATCAAGTTTATTGTTTTTCTGTGGAATGACTTTTCTCACAAATTAATGCCTCTCGGTACACGTTTCTAATGTGGATTGCGCCCTGCAAACTAACAACGTTTGCATACTTTGCAATTCCGGATTGTATCAAACCTGTAGAAAATCTCAATGGAAAGTGGTCGTCCCACTCAAACACCGTGTTGGCAATGCTATGTTTTGTCACTTTTTGGCAAGCATTTGATCTGTCGGGGGATTTTTGTATTTTTCTGGATTTTTCCTTAATGGTTTCCTATTCCCTCAGGCGTTATGTTCAGCTCATTTGTCGGCTTTTGATTGCAAAACCTGAAAATGCTTGTGAGTTTTTCAGATGGTACAGACAAGTGCAAATTTTAACCTAATTCAACAAGATTACCTTATAATTGTGCAAATATACACTTTATGATTGCATTTATTATTGGTTTCTTTTCCTTGGTTGATATTGGAGCAAACATTTCTCTTCCGGAATTTGGAATGTTTGTATCCATTGCGGTTGACTCATGTTTAGTACTGATTGTGTATACAACGGTGATGGCGCAACTGTACTCCGCTTCAAAACAGGTTAAAAGGGTTAAAAAAATCATTTGCTAAGGCAAAAGGAACACGGCGCGCAAATTATTAGAAAAAATTACGGCTTCATTCACACTCCTAAAGAGCCATCTTTGATATACCAATTTGTTGATGATTTGCCACCGTTATTATGAGTTTTTGTATTAGTCAAACTGTCAGTTACTAATGATTTCCGTAGTTCGTAAAAAACGCTTAGGAACAAATTATTACAATAAAATAAACACGTTATTAAGTTTGTCCGCGGTAATTTATAGATTATATGGTTTAAATAACATCAATAATATTCCTTTTTGCTGGAGCCTAAAGAAAAACATTATTCTTTGGATTTGTCAACCTGACATCATTACAATTACGTTGATGTTTGGCTAGAGTCTACCCCTTACCACGTGGAAACGTTTAGGATTATTTGGACTTGCGACAAAAGCAAATTATATTAATAAACAATTAATTGCTTAGTATAAAATTGATACAAACAATCAAGTATGCTTTTGGTTTATCCTGTCTGCTTTGTTTTGCACAATGGAGCACAAGCTAGGAATCCTTTTATTAAGGGTCTACGAGGCTTTAGGGCATTCCCATACAAATGTTACATTGATTCCTGCACAACTGATTTTATCATAGAACACAATAAAGGAAAGGTTTTATTGGCCTTGGACGACATTTGTTTTTCTCAGTTTAGTGCATCTTGTGAAAGTATTTCCACATTTGCACTTTACGCCCCAAACTATTTGGAAGAAAACGACTTTGTTCGTCTCGTTTTCACTGCACATGGACTGGTCTGCTTTATCTCAATGCGTTGCGCAGGACCATGTTATCTTTGGTGTTGGAGCAAGGTAGAAATGATGCCAGCTTGAAATTGGGATACGCGCCTTGCACTTAAATGTAAAAGGAAACGAGGGACAAAGGTGGGCGGACAAGCTTACTTGAATGGAAGATCTTAGACTCCAGATGTAATTAACAATTATAACTTTGCCTAGCGCAATTCCTACAGGCCTCTGGAAACTCATCCCTCGTACCGTCCAGTA
>LJIJ01004016.1:0-16426 GCA_001718145.1 Orchesella cincta
GCAACCAAAGGTCTGAGAGGAAAACCTCCGATTTGTTTCCGTAGCTTGGTGCTAGGCTCCAGCATTACGGGGCGCACAGGCCTACTTCCCCTGAGGCTTGGGCAGCAGCTCCATAGCTGGGAGTTGGCAGCGTTGAGGGCACTTCTTGGGACGCTTGAGCTCCACCATATGCGTTAAGGTTGGATCCTTGAGTTTGGCAGTAGCCGAAATTAGATGTGCACGCTTGGTGGCATACGGTAACCAATTCCGAACGCTAATAACATCGGGTGCACGCAAATTCATTTGGGCCGCACCCTCTAGACCACCGTAAGGATGAATCATAACAACAATCATTGAATTTGAGTGAAAACCTTCAATTGTTGCAGCTTAACTGTTGGCTAAAAAGCTCTCAGTCTCCGGTCCATATATTCCTGCGCTCTGAACATCTGAGCGCATACACCAGGCAAAACGTCCCTCGCTAGGACGCCTGAGCCATATGCCCCTGCCCTGACTCCGAGCCCAGCCCGAAATATTCCTCGCTCCTACGCCCTGCGCCATGAAACGCTGCCACCAACTCCACCTATAATGTGATCCCTTATCCGCAAAAACATCATGAGTTAATGGGTAAGTCAATTTTATCAAGGTATGTTCTTTGGGGATTAACTCAGGGTTGGCATTAACGAAATCCGACGTAATAAAAACAATCACCGTCCATAGCCCATCATTGTGGTGCAGGTGCTGTGGCTTTTCTTCGTCCCAAAGAACGGCCAAGACGACTAAAGCGCTTCATGGTTTTAAGGTTGGTGCTAGGAAATAAAATAGACGAAACGAGAAATTTTATATTTATGAACTTATGTTTTTTATTGGTAGGTTTGATATGTTTAACGGCAATCTAATTACTTTAGCGGTAGGGAATGCCGTGGCCTCAAGAGGTGGTCCTCGTTTTTCAGAAATGTTTTCTTCAGAAAGAGCTGTAAACCGATATGATCTCTGCGGCTAAGTTTTCCTTTGACCTCGCTTATATATCGCTTCGGCGTTGCAGAAACTTGCGTCATATATCTCGGTAGACGTGACCACGATTGCCAATAATTTTTGGCCATGTTCTAAAGCTTCGGCATGTGGAACGTCTTAGAATTATCCCATTGTCTCCATCCGGTGGCTTAGAAATCCAGACGTTATTAACGGCAACTGTTTCATTGCTCTTTTGAATTGAATAGATTAGCAATAGATTTGATCCTCAATAATTGGGCAACTGCGATTGATTGCATTACACGAATGCAATGCACATAGTTATGATGCTACGTAACGGCTAAAAAAATCGACTTGTGTAAATTCTTCTATTAAGAAATAATTATGTATTTGATAAAAATACGCGCCAAAGTAGACAAAAAGAAGCGAATGTTTGAGGGTAGTGATTTGGAATGTTAAATGTACTTTAAAACTGAGGTCCCGCTGAGGAATAATTAAGGTCGTAATAAACCGATGATCCTATTTTCGTTTTGTAATACGTATACTGATGTCCAAGCCTAACAAAGACCAGGTGGGATCCGTGTCAATATTGCAGGATTAGAACGAAGTGTCCTGCGATTTACTAGATTTATACGAGATAAAGTTAAATCAGAGAGGCGGTTGAGTACCCATTCAAGTCATCTAAATTTTCTAAAAGTCAATAAAAGAGAGACATGATATACCCTGAACTCAACTTGAAACGGAGAAATGACGCATTGTACAAATGTCGTCATCGTCGTGACCAGACGCGCAGGGATTAGATATCTACAAGATGTGCATTCAGCGCAAAACCGTCGCTAGATTTAAGACCTAAGGGAGCCGTGATTTAATTGAAAAAAAGATACGAGCACGACCAAGTCTTTTAACTGTAGAGAAGTCTTTAGACGCGTAGATGATCCCGCATCGATTTTGACATACCAGCATTCATCAGTCCGAGTGGACAAGAACTTCTCTCAACTATGCTTTAGTTCATGTCTTCTGATGATTAGCAATCGGAGATGGTTAGTTACGAACATGCATATTTTCAACATGAATTTTTTTGCCCGATGATGAGGAAATGAGATGAACGATTTCACAGTCGGTTCTGTGGAACAACGTAAACCGACTCGACATGAAAGATAGTAATAGATCACGTTGTACTTTTCTCTGAGATTTTACATTGATTAATTCTGGCTCTGAGTGAGTCATGAATCAGGCCGTGTAGGTTAGCGGATTGAAATCATCGATTGTGGAACTTTGTCAACAGTAAAGATTTGGATCTCGCCGTTGATCAGGCTCTTATTTTCGTTGTACTGTTGATTTCCCAGTAAATTATGTCATAATTCCTAATGCTATACACCACACACAACATACGAGCGATTTTCCGTTACAAATGCATTTTTTGACGGTTAGAACATTTTAACTTTGTTTTATGAGCATGATACTTACCTCCTGTATGGTTTCCATGCAGCAATTTGTTTAACACAAAATGATTTTATTGGTAAGCGTAATGAAGTCCTGGTTAGAGGCTTTCATCTAAAGATTTAAATAGATATGTTTAATTGGTCTAAGTAATCAGACGTAAAGTTAAACCATGTTCGCTGCAACATGAATCACATGTGTAAACGAAAAGCAATATTCCACGTAACCTCTCCTACTCGCACGTCAAGAATATTGATCAATGTACAATCCACACAAGCTCGTGACACTGATCCCTTGTTTAAATTAATAGAGACAACCCAACTATTTCAGCTTTTGAAGTGCGATGATATGGCAGCTCGCTGGCCCTCCTAAAGGCTTCGTGACAGAGCTCTCCTGTTATTAAATAAACGGTGGTCAAATCTGTATTTTACAGGATTTAGACTGCACCTCGACGATTCCAATTATTACCAATACCAAGGGAAACATTGTGCTTAGTGATATAGTTAGGGTATATAGCACCAACATAGGATCTTATTTAACATTACCTGGGAACCAGATGACTTGTTGGAATTCTAATTTATACTTGCAGCCGTACACCATATAGTTAATAGCTATGAGGAACTTATTTACAAACGGCTATTTTTGTAACTATAAAATAACATTTGTTTTTGCTACAATTGAGTATCTGTAAAAAATTCATGAACTTGAAGGTTGACATATAATTGATTGAACGAGATCAAAAAGGTCATTATTTCATTATTGAATTATTCTTAACAGTATCAGAACTACTCTTCGTCTATCGCCTGACAAGTATTGCTATATTCGTTGCAATCTCACAATAAACTCATTTAAGTACCGTTCCACGTGCTCCTTGGAAGAAATATTTCTAGCAACGGCATCAAGCCCAAGACTGCCCAAGGTCCGAGATCTGTACGCCTGCCGACGGCGTATGAAATTCTTAAGAGTTTAACCTAAAACTCTAAAGAAACGTTTCCCGGATCACCCTCGGGAAACATACGTGGTACAGGCAGCCTCGGTAGTCCACCGATCTGATTATCCAATTGGGTCCAGTGCCATTAGTCCTCTGCATTCCACTGAAGACCCACGCCCCAAAGTGATATTCTCTCATGAATGCCTTTATAAAAGTAGTCGAGAAATCAACGATTCGTCTTGAGACCCACCAGTAGATGTCCACCGCAATCTCCGGGCTTTTTTTGGTTCTTCAGGTGCGGGTCATCAAAATCATAAGAAGCATCTGCAGCAACATGCGCTGATCTGGGAATTTATGAAACTGGAATGCATACATGTGGCTGAAATCTGGACGAATACGCCTTTCATGTATTTACATTGTAGGCAATAGAATGATGAGCAGAGTGGGGAATGTTTTTTTGTTTTCTGCATGGAAAGAATATAATAGTATGGAACCTTTTAGTTGGTGTCTCTCTGGTTTGCAATACTGCATTCTTCACATGCAAGTTATTGACATGCTTTTGAAAGAACGTAGTACAAAACATTCCCAGAGAAATCTATAGGCATCAATTATGGCCAGATGCGCATTTCTAACAAGTACAGCAGAAACAATTTTCATACACCACTTGTTCTTGAAGCAAGTGTTGGGCAGTTTCTTCCTTGACAATGGGAGAAATGAAAAATGAGTTCGTGGTTGTTAAATGTGTCGATTTCGACATAGCTCAACGAAACGATGGTAAGTAATTCCTTATTTATTGCGAGAGGTTAATTGTGTTATTTTGTGTAAAAAGAATTATAGATTAGCGGAATATGAAAGTTAAAAGGAAGCTTGCTGTTGATCAGGATTCCCAGACATTTGGTATTCGGTTAGTATGTGGTGTTTTGTCTGACTGCTTTTTGTTTGTACCGAAACTGCATTTTTTTTTTTTTAAAAGTGAAAAAAGTGGCATATATATTTGCTGGTATGACCATATCCCAAAGAAATTAACTGGTCATCTGTGGTCATGGGCATTAGGTAGCGACCATAATAATTATGTGTAGCATAATGGTTTAATGGTTCCCTAGTACTTCGCAATGTAGGGGACTCACTGTAAGCTTTAGTCCAGATCATTTTGAGCTGATGGCTATGGACTTGTATGGACATATTTATCGGATTACGCGACGCGCACGAAAAAGCTTGTAGGCTTGTTGACGGATGATTCATGAAGATGATAATATTGGCTAAGGAAGTTATGAAAGTAAACATGTAGACGCAGACCTAGACTCCTTTTGACAAAGTTTTCAATTAAAATTAAACATTATAGAAATCAACTCATCAAGTTTCTTTCACTATTCGAAAATGCACAAATCGAAATTGATCTTGTCGTTGGAAAGCTTTATGCTGTAGTGAAATAAGAAGATTTGTACCACTCATTCATATGGAGTCTTTTTTACAAATGATTTGAAATATCAGAGAAACGTGTACTGCTGACAACTTTTCATTTAAACAGAAGTTGATGCAGAAATTGGAAATAAGTTACGTCTACTCACTCGGCAAGCTAAATATCATTGCGATGATCTGTACTTAGTACTAATTTCATATTATGTTGTGCCTAAAAATTTACCTGGAGCATGTAATTGGGACGAAAACACTCACACACGAAGCAGCGTAACATTTACTCGGCAACGTGAAGATACAGGTGGCATTTGAAATAACATGTGGGCACAAGGAAGATATATGCATGAACATATGGTATGAAATCCCGGGAGACAGTCGAATAATACTTGGTCGTGGCACGCAAAGTGGCTGATGATGATTGAATTGATATTGAAGCGTATTTAAAGGGGAGTCTTACTCAAAACAAACAGCCACTTTGCGTGCACGACCAATATTATTCGACTGTCTATACCATATGTGATGCCTATATGTAGGTCTTTTGGCACATGTATTCATGCACCTGTATCCCGTTGCAGTAAATGTACCTTCTTCGTTGTTGAGTGTTTTGTCAATTAATGTCCAGGTAAATTTTAGGAACATATATGAAATTAGTACTAGTACAGATCTCGATTGATATTTGCTTGCCGAGTGAGTAGACTAAACTTATTTCCAATTTCTGTCAACTCTGTTTAAATGAAAAAGTTGTCAGAAGTACACTTTTCTTGTATTTCAAAAGCATTTAAAAAGGATGAATGAGTTTCATATCTATTACTCAGCTTACTTTCTCAACGAGTCACGATTTGTGATTGGAATAGTGAAAGAACTTGATGAGTTGATTTATAATGTTTAATTTCATTAAAACTTGTCAAAAGGGAGTTAGGTCTGGTCTACATGTTTACTTCATAACTTTGAGCAATATTATCATCTCATGAATCATCGTCAACAACCTAACAAGCTTTTTGTTGGTAATCCGATAAATATGTCCATACAGTCCATAGCCATCAGCTCAAAATTATGACTAAAGCTTACAGTGAGCCGTACATTGCGAAGTACTAAACCATTATGTACACATAATTATTATGTCGCTACCTAATGCATGACCACAATGACCATTAATTCCTTTTGGATATGGTCATCCAGCAAATATTATATGCACTACTAAAATATGCATTTTCGGTACAAACAAAAAGCAGTCAACAAACACCACACTACTAACCGAATACCAATGTCGGTAATCTGATCAACAGCAAGTTCCTTTTACTTTCATATTCCCTAATCTATAATCTTTACACAAATAACACACTTAAACCTTGCAATAAATAAGAATTACTTACCATCGTCGTGAGCTGTGTCGAAATCGAATTTAACAACACGAACTCATTTTTCATTTCTCCATTGAAGGAAGAACTGAACAACTTGTTCAGGACAAGTGGTGTATGAAAATGTTTCTGCTGTTACTTGTTAGAAAATGGCATGGCATAATTGATGCCTATAGATTTTCTCTGGGAATGTTTTGTACTAGTTCTTTCAAAAGCATGCAAAATTGATGTGAAGAATGCAGTATTGAAACCAGAGAGAACCACTAAAAGGTTCCATATATATATTCTTCCATGCAGACAAAACATTCCCACTTGCTCATCATTCTATTGTACAATGTAAATACATGAAAGCGTATTCTCCAGATTCCAGCCACATGTATGCATTCCAGTTTCATAAATTCCAGATCAGGATGTTGTGCAGATGCTTCTTATGATTTCTGACCAAGATTCGTGGACAATCTACTGTCCACGAATCTTGATTTCTGACTACTTTTTATAAAGGATTCATGAAATATCATGGGTCTTCAGTGGTGCAACTAATGCAAATGACTATCGAGGCTGTCCATGCCGTTAGTTAAACTTTAAGAATTTCATAGGTATTTACCCTGCCGTCAAGAAATATTTTAAGGCCGAATTGGATAAACGGATAGCAATTATCTAGAGAATACAATCCACAATTCTGATGCCAGTCTAAATCTTTAAAACGATTGACCAACATCTAATTATCATAAGAGAGCCTTGTGAATTTTTTCTTAAAAGTTTATGAAACTCATCTTATAAGCAAGCAACATTTTAGATTGTAATTACATCTATTTTAAGCATATTAATTTACAAGAGATTCCCAAATCTTTACTTTCGGGTGGGTTTACAGAACCGATTGCCGCAGTAAAATGATTGGCTATATTGTTTGCACGTGTAAATTTACGACCTTATTATTTACGACCTCGTTTTAAGTACATTTAACTTTCCAAATCATAAAAACCGTCTGTACTTTGGCGTATTTTATAAATACATATTATTTCTTAATAAAGAATTACACAATCGATTTTTTAGGTTATGCATCATAACTTATTGCATTGATTCGTGTATGCAATCAATGGTTGCCAATATTAGGAAAATCTATTGTTTTTTCAATTCAAAGAGCAATTAAAAGTTTTTAATAACGTCTGGATTTCAAGCCACCGGATGGAGACAATGACGATGATTTCTAAAGACGCTTCACTACGAAGGTAAAATGGGCCAAAAAGTTAATGGCCCATCGTTCCACGTCTACAGTTATGACGCAATTTCGGGGTATATAAGGAGGTCAAAAAAAGCCGAGAGATCATATCGGTTACAGCTCTTTCTGAAGAAACATTTCTGAAAACCAGACCACCTCTTGAGGCAGGCATTCCCTACCGTAAGTATTAGATTGCCGTAAACATATCAACCTCCAATAAAAACATATTCTAATTAAAATTTCTCTTTCTTATTATTTCAGAAACCAAAACCATGAAGGCTTTCGTCGTCTTGGCCGTTCTTGGAGTAGCCACAGCTGCACCACAATATGGCTATGGAGGTGATTGTTATACGTGGTTTTTGCCACCTGATTTTAAAGAAATACCTTGTAAAATTGAATTAACTCATGATGTTATTACATTAGGTGGAGTTGGTGCGGTTATGGGCTGGAGTAGGAGGAGGATATGGGCTGGAGTAGGAGGGGTTATGGCTCAGGAGGAGGATATGGAGGTAAGCTTTTTAGCCACAGTTAAGCGTGCACAATTGAAGTTTTCACTCAAATTAATGATGTTGTATGACATTTAGGTGGTTGGGGTGCCCCAATGGCTGCCAGTGGTGGTATGTATGACCAAGGTGCATCTAATTTCGCTGCCAACCAAGGATCCAACCTTAACGCATATGGAGCTCAAGGTTCCCAAGGAAGTGCCCTCAACGCTGCAACTCCCAGTATGGAGCTGCTGCCCAAGCCAGGGAAGTGGCCTTGCTGCCCGTAACGCTGGAGCTAGCAGCAACTACGGAAACAAATTCGGTTCCTCTCAGACCTTTGGTGAAAGCTACGGAAATAGCAACGCTTATGACAACAGTTTGGCTGCTCAACAGGGTATGTATAAAACTAATGGCGATGTTAGCAATGAGTATAATTTTCTGGACAAACCCATTCATTTCTGATTTTTAGGATCACAGGCTGCTGCTCAATACGGCCAAGCCAACTCATTGAACGCTGCCCAAGGAAGTCAAGGATCTGTAGGTGCCCTCAATGCCGGCCAGTACAGCAATGGTAAAAATCCATATTTAAGAAATGAACAGGTTTATGAGTTGTGATAAGAAATGAAAGAGTTTTCTTGTCTCTTTACAGCGGCTGGATCAGCCATGCACAACGCTGGTGCTGGATACGGTGTTGTTGGTTAAGCCACCTTGGATAATTTCGAACTCTCTTTCTCTCTCTTTTCTGTTTCCTAGTCTATTTGAAAAACTGTTGCCTTCTTTCCTATCTTTCTTACTTCTTTCCTCTACTTTCTTCTCATCTTTTCTATATCTCTCCTTTCCTTCTCTTCATCACTCTTCCTATTTCGAACAAAAATACAAACAAAAAATCTTCTTGAATCACTATACTCTGACCTAATAAAGACTACCTTTAAAACAATTATTAACGTATATTGCTCTCTTTATTGCATCATATATTGCCTTCACAAACAAGGAGCATACATGCATTGTCAGAAAGCATTATAACTCAATCCATATACTGTCATCAAAATAAAATGCAATGCGAAACATTTAATGGCTAAATCGTTTTTATTGCCATGAATAACACAGACAGATGTACATGAATTTCCAGGATTAATTCATACAAGGTCAAGAGTACTCGAATTTTTAATGTATAATAAACATAGGGCGACAAATTTTGTTCGAAATCTTCATTGTTGTTAAATCCCATTCTGTTAGTCCGACATATTTAATTTGACTTTCCTGACAAATGCTTATGCACCTCCGGAACGTAGTCGTCCCATTCGGCTTGGTAGAAGTTTCCAACAATAGGCTGACCCAATTTATACTTCTTGGCGAGGTTCCGGATGGAAAACATTCCTCTGCCTTCATCAGAGTCTTTTGATATGCGCTTTTCATCAAATGTCAATTTGCCAGGTTGCTCGTAAATCAGAAAGACGTAGCGATGTAAGCCAGTGCCTACGAATTATAGATTATAATAAAACGTTGCAAATGCTTATGGGGTCCGGATAGACAATTAGAGACATATCAAGGTCAACTATCCTATATACATACCATATGGCGGACCAGGGCCAACATATTCAGTCAAAGTATCCCCCTTTGTTATTTCAGTTCCAGGGATGTTGCCTACAAGCCAGTGGTGCCATTCTACCAAGAAAAAATGTTGAAAAGAGTAGAGAATTTAGTTAACCTTTCATTAAACAAACCTTTTACTATACAGAAACATAATAGTGCTTAGCATACCACGGTGTGTGGGTTGCTTCCGTGATGGTGCATCAGGATCAGTCAAACACAAAAGGTAGAGCTTGTTTTTGTCAGCATTCCATGAAATAGTAGGGGGATTTTCGACCTCATGGGGAGGAAGCGTATTACCAAGGTTGACTTCCAGTTTCCCATACTTCACATTGAGGACTGCTTTTGGAGCCGTGTCTAACCAAAGTAGAGTAAGCATTTAAATTATCATGCATTGGCACGTGCAAATTATGTTGTAACTATATAGTTACTGGTGGCTTTGACTTTCTTTACCTATGACGTCCGGCACTATTTTTTCCTTTTCCATCGCTGCAATTCCAGTTGGTTCGGGTGTTGTAGTTGTAACTAAGTTATTCCAAATAGAAACGTATGAAAAACTTATCAACAAATGCTAGTTATGTCTTTTCACAGTTCTATTAAAAAATTCATTCATTCACTATTTTCTATTCCATCAAGTTTTGAGCATCGTCGTTTTGTACAGCTAGAAAGAAGGAAATCGCCAGAATAAGTATATTTCTTCCAAAACTCACATTTCACAGATTGGTTTTGTCACAATAGTATCTAATAGCTGGTAATTGCAACCAAAACCGCATGCTAAATACAGACAGATGCAAACCAAGCAAACTGTCAGCAATAAAACAAATTGCTTACGCTCTCAAATAACTCCACCTACAACTTACATATACGTAAAGATTCAGTCAGGGAACATGCTTTGATTCGTATATATCCAGTTAGATATAATTCATTTTTCTTTCAGAGACACACAACGCGTTATGTGCTTATATGCAGTGAGTCAGCACCTTTCAAAGACAAAACCAGGAGTCAACCAACTGTCAAACTCTAATGAATTAAAGAATTTATTTTAATTAGTTCTTTCTCGGCGACCGTTTTGTCTTTCTACGAAAAGCAACCTTTTTGCCAATTATCTATTCTGGTTAATCCAGGTTAATATCCGGGTAACCGCCGATGTTGTGAATATAGGGGTCTATTGGCTAACTTAACGTAACGGTTATAGCCTACGAAAGTACGAATCATGCGCCAATTACTACTCAATCCCATACAAAGTCCCATAAAATAAAACACAATAATGCAGAGTTTGTAATGGCTAAATCGTTTTATTGCCATGAATAACACATGTGTAAACATTAATCTCCAGGTATTTTCACTAGCTTTAATGATATGAAATAAACACCCCTACAAAGGTAAAGTGAAGAATGATTGTTTTTACATGCAAATGAACATAACATGACAAATTTCATTCGGAATCTTTCATATTGTTAAATCTCATTGTTGTGTTCGTATAACATGATTATTTTCCTGATAATTGCTCATATAGCTTTGGAACGTAGTCGTCCCATTCGGCTTGTAAAAGTTTCCGGCAATAGGCTGACCTAAATTATACTTCTTTGCGAAGTTCCGGATTGAAAACTTTCCTCTGCCGTCGCCAGATCGATTTGTTAGACGCTTTTCATCAAATGTCAATTTTTCAGGCTGCTCGTAAATCAGAAAAATGTAGCGATGTAATCCAGTTCCTAGAATAATGCATAAAAAAATTTATTTCCAAATGCTTGATAATGCTAATGCTAATGGAACTCAGATAGTCAATAATAACATATATCAAGGTCATCCATACCTTCTGGTGGACCAGATGCCAATATATTCAGATAGAAGTTCCCTTTAGCTATTTCATTACCATGGAATATTACCTACAAGCCAGTGGTGGGCCATTCTGCAACAAAATATCATTTGAGATGTTTATGACAATTAGTTACCTTTTAAATTTTTTTAGCCATCTGATATAATGTTTTACATACACGGGAACTTGTCCTGCTTGATGGTGCAGATCCCAAGGATCATCATGCACAAAAGGTAGAGCTTTCTTTGGGTCAGCATTCCAATGTAATAGTTCAGGGAATTTCTGACCCTGGCGTTGGAGTACGCGAATTAGACCAAGCTTGACTTACCAGTTTCCGCATACGTCACATTAAGAACTGATTTGGAGCCGTATCTAAACCAAAGTAGAGTAAGCATTTAAATTATCACGCCAGTGGGCACGTGCAAATTATGTTCTAAAACAGTTCTTTGACTTTCTTTATCCTGATGACTTCGCGGTACGATTTGTTCACTTCTCCCATTTCAATCCTGTCGGCCGTCGGGTTCGTAGCTGAGCAATAAGTTATTCCAGAAGAAACCTATGATAAAGTTATCAACGAAAAGCGTATACCATTGTTGATCATTCTCCACTCAATCACTATTCTACATAAAGTTTTTGAAAATGTTTGTACAGCTTAGAAAGAAGAAAGTCGCAGAATAAGTTTATTTCGATCCGTAACTCCCATTCCTCGAAAATTTTTTTTTCTAACTTTATAGTTTTCTAATCAGTCGTAATATTTGCAATTATATTCAGTTTCAAATATTTTAAAAAAGGAAAACAATCAGATGGTGAAAGCAATTATTCAAGGACGATCACTACTCTCTACTGAATCTCTTACTAAACGAAAGAACACCTGAAAACTTGAGAGAGCAGAGATTATCATAATGATACCTAAATTCCTGGTTTCGTGGAAATGCCGCCAACAATCAGTTGTTTTAATTGCTATACATAGATCACAGATAGACATGAGCAATGCATGTAACTCACTTTATCCATTTGCGTGTCCATAACGATATATTGCGTACATATTAGTTTAACCTTATCCATTTTTCTTCTGCACTTAATGTTCTGAAAATGTAGAATCAGAATCTAATTCTACTGGCCATTTTTTAGTACTAATGATTGCATGTCAGTCAAATACTCAGAAGAAGAATAAGGTTAAACTATATGTACATATATCGTATGGACACCGCAAAATGGATGTAAAGTAGTACATGCATGCTCATGTCTATTGTGATCTATGTATAGCATTAAAACAACATGATGTTGCGCATCACGAAACCAGAATTAGGTATCATATATATCTCTGGCTCTCTCAAGTTTTCAGGTCTTTCCGTAGTAGAGATTCAGTAGGGGTGATCGTCTTGAATATTGCTTTCATCCATCTGATTGTTTTCCTTTTAAAAATATTTGAAAACTGAAATATATTGTCAATATTACGAACTATAGAAACTATAAAGTTAGAAAAAAAATTTCAAAAAATGGGAGTTACGGATCGAAATAAACTTATTCTGGCGACTTTCTTCTTTCTAGCTGTAACAAATCATATTCAAAACTTTATTAGAATAATGATTGAAGTGGAGAATGATCAAATGTGTATACGCTTTTGTTGATAACTTTACATAGGTTCTCTCTGGAATAACTTTGGCTACAGCCTACGAAACGCGCGAGCCGACAGGAATGAAGAAATGGAGAAGGAACAAATAGTACGGAAAGTCATAGGTAAAGAAAGTCAAAGCAACTAGTTTAAACATAATTTGCACGTGCCACTGCATGATAATTTAAATGCTTACTCTACTTTGGTTAGATACGGCTCCAAAATCAGTTCTTAATGTGACGTATGGGAAACTGGAAGTCAAGCTGGGTAATTCGCTTACTCCAACCCAGGTTAAAAGTCCCCCTACTATTACATGGAATGCTGACCCAAAGAAGCTCTACCTTTTGTGCATGACTGATCCTGATGCACCATCAAGGAAGGAACCCAAATTTCGTGGTATGTAAAACACTATATAGATTTAAAAAGATTGAAGTTAACTAAATTGTCTAAACATTCCAATATATTTTGTTGCAGAATGGCACCATTGGCTTGTAGGTAATATTCCTGGAACTGAAATAGCTAAAGGGGAAACTTTATCTGAATATATTGGCTTCTGGTCCCGCAGAAGGTATGGATGACTTGATATATGTCTTATTATTGACTATCTGAGTTCGCATTAGCATTTGCATTATCAAGCATTTGGAAATAAAGTTTTATGCATTATTCGTAAGGAACTGATTACATCGCTACATGTTTTCTGATTTACGAGCAGCCTGAAAAATTGACATTTGATGAAAAAGCGTCTAACAAATCGATCTGGCGACGGCAGAGGAAAGTTTTCAATCCGGAACTTCGCAAAGAAGTATAATTTAGGTCAGCCTATTGCCGGAAACTTTTACCAAGCCGAATGGGACGACTACGTTTCCAAAGCTATATGAGCAATTATCAGGAAAATAATCATGTTATACGAACACAACAATGAGATTTAACAATAATGAAGATTCGAATGAAATTTGTCATGTTATGTTCATTTTGCATGTAAAAAACAATCATTCTTCACTTTACCTTTGTAGGGGTGTTTATTTCATATCATTAAAGCTAGTGAAAATTAAACCTGGAAGATTAATATACACATGTGTTATTCATGGCAATAAAAACGATTTAGCCATTACAAACTCTGCATTATTGTGTTTTATTTTATGGGACTTTGTATGGATTGAGTAGTAATTGGCCGCCATGATTTCGTACATTAGTAGGCTATAACCGTTGCGGTAAGTTAGCCAAATAGACCAACCCCCTATACAACATCGCCGGTTACCCGGATATTTAACCTGGATTTCAACCAGAACTAGATAATGGCAAAAAGGTTGCTTCGTTGAAAGACAAAACGGTCGCCCAAGAAAGAACTAATTAAAATAAATTCTTTCTCCATTAAAGTTTGCATTTGGTTGACTCCTGTTTTGTCTTTGAAAGGTGCCTCCTCACTGATATAAGCACATAACGCGTTGTGTCTCTAAAGAAAAAAGGAATCATATCTAACTGGATATCACGTCAAAGCATGTCCCTATGAATCTTTACATACACGTAAGTTGTAGGTGCAGTTATTTGAGAGCGTAAGCAATTTGCTTTTTATTCCTGACAGTTTGCACTTGGTTTGCATCTGTCTGTATCTAAGCATGCGGACCATTTTTGGTTGCAATTACCAGCTATTAGATCCTATAGTGACAAAATTAATCTGTGAAATTAAGAGTTGTGGGAAAAATAAACTTATTCCGGCGATTTCCTTCTTTCTAGCTGTACAAAACGAAGATGCTCAAAACTTGTTGGAATAGAAAATAGTGAATGAATTTTGAGTAGAACTGTGAAAAGACATAACTAGCATTTGTTGATAACTTTTTCATAAGTTTCTATTTGGAATAACTTAGTTACAACTACAACACCCGAACCAACTGGAATTGCAGAGATGGAGAAGGAAAAAATAGTGCCGGACGTCATAGGTAAAGAAAGTCAACACTAATTTGCAGAATTTGCCAAATACATGATAATTTAAATGCTTACTCTACTTTGGTTAGACACGGCTCCGAAAGCAGTTCTCAATGTGAAGTATGGGCTCTTGAAGTCAAGCTTGGTAATACGCTTACTCCCACTCAGGTCAAAAGCCCCCTACTATTACTTGGAATGCTGACCCAAAGAAGTTCTACCTTTTGTGTTTGACTGATCCTGATGCACCATCAAGGAAGGAACCCACATACCGTGGTATGTTAAACATTATTATGTTTCTGTATAGTAAAAGGTTGTTTAATGAAAGGTTAACTAAATTCTCGACCCTGTCAACATTTTTTTTGGCAGAATTCCACCACTGGCTTGTAGGCAACATCCCTGGAACTGAAATAGCAAAGGGGGATACTTTGACTGAATATGTTGGCTCTGGTCCGCCACAAGGTATGTATATACGATAGTTGACCTTGACATGTCTCTAATTGTCTATCCGCATAAGCATTTGTAACATTTTATTATAATCTATTATTCGTAGGCACTGGCTTACATCGCTACGTATTTCTGATTTACGAGCAACCTGGCAAATTGACATTTGATGAAAAGCGCATATCAAATCGATCTGAGGAAGGCAGAGGAAAGTTTTCCATCCGGAACCTCGCCAAGAAGTATAAATTGGGTCAGCCTATTGCTGGAAACTTCTACCAAGCTGAATGGGACGACTACGTTCCAGAGGTGCATAAGCAATTGTCAGGAAAATAATCATGTCAGACGAACGCAACAATGAGATTTAACAACAATGGAGATTTCGAACAAAATTTTGTCGCGCTATGTTATTATACATCAAAAATTCCAGTATTCTTTACCTTATATAAAATCCAGGAAATTCATGTACATCTGACTGTTATTCATGGCAATAAAAACGATTTAGCCCTTACAAACTCTGCATTATTGTGTTTTATTTTATGGCACGTTGTATGGATTGAGTTTGGCCGCCATGATTTGTAGGCATAACCATTAACCGTTTACGGTAAGTTAGCCAACTGGGCCCCACCCTATTCACTCACGCGGCTTACCCGGAAAAGCCTGATTTAACGCAGAAAAATTCGATATACAGACTACTAGATATTGCAAGATTGCCTTTTCGTTCAAAATCTGTTCCTACTGGAAGATGAAATTTCAGGCAAAATTATATCCTGGACAACTATCTACTCCCAGTTAACATTGATATGCAGCAATCCGAAATAAATTTTTGCTTCCGCATAAACCCGAGGTGTCTCACCGTTTTCAAAATTGGGGTAAGTTTTTGGCCGTAGATTTTTTTTGAAAAAAGTTGTCGAGGATACAAATCTCAACCTGAAATTTCCAAGAATCGGAGGAACAGAGTTTTTTTGCTCTTTACATGCCTAAATGAGACTCCTCCCTGTCTATCTGTCTTATCCCGTCTACTCAGAAAAGTTACCCATGGGTAACTTAAACGGACTTATAACCCACTGTTGTTAATACGGAATTCACAACATTACTATGACAACATTGAACATCTTAGGCAGTCTTTGTTCTTACACCTGAATTATAATAGCAGTAACAACTGCCCTGCTGCTTTCATTTGCTCCTGTCGACTTGGATAATGTGTCAAGATAGATCAACAATTAGCACACTAAGTAGTCTTGTAC